>JAZGTK010010286.1:0-16516 GCA_036877625.1 Ambastaia sidthimunki | reverse complement strand
CTGGACGTAAACCACAATCACCTGTGCTGTAAATGCAATGTGAGTTCACATCCTGACAATACATCACAAGAATATTTACAGTCAGGTCATAGTTTGCTTTATCAATAGCTATTAATGGCCCATAAGCAACATGTATCTCAAATATTTCCAATATTCATATTTTAATAATGTTTTTTTAGAGGGTTTTATGCCTTTTTTTCCAACATGCTTCCTTTGACATCACAGAAGAAGATAGGTAATGGGCTTGTGTGTTTGGCAGGCATTCTTATGGGGCCATCAGCCATTTACAGCTCAGATGATTGGCTCAGAAATGTGTCCAGAACTGAGCTGGGCTGCTATTAAGATGAATAGAAACTGTAACCAATATCTCTCCCTATGAATTATAGACCTTTGGGTATGAAGTAAATTGATTACATATCTTTACACTGATGCAGGAGTGTAGAGCATGAATGTATGAATACTCAGATTGCTGCGGTTGTCCTCATATACACCTCCCCCAGCACCACTACCTTCCCCCTTTGCAGACTTAGCTCTGAGATGGACAACTTTTTCTAAAGTTCTTCTTTTCTGTCAGTCTGGCCCAGAGGTACAAAACAGCTGCTATGTGAACTCACATCATTGTTTATCTCCCCAGCAAAGCAGGTTAAAAAGATGGATTTAATACAAGTTTATGTCACATGCCTGCCGTTCTCAGGAAACTTCCATTAATATTCAAATATGCAGAGATCTTTATTTTCAAAGGAACTGGCTTTTCTTAAAGACTGGCAATTGCTTAAGACGTACTCATTCTGTTACTCATTAAATCAAAGTGAAAGGACTTTTAGTATTTTCTTAGAGTAGTTATTAGTAACATATTCACAGAATAGATTGCTAAAGTCTCAAGGTTTTTTTTATACTTTTTTGTTTTGTAGAGATATTGCTTTTTGTTTTTTTAAAGAAAGTATGACTGACATGTTTAAGTCGGATAGCTTCCACTATTGGTAACAAACCACTAATCACCAGATTGGGCCACATTTTGAAGTCTGCATATGTGCACAATTCATCTGCACCTGTCTTCATTAACTAGAGTAATTATTTCTGCGTCTGACAGGAAACACACAGAAGGTCAGCACAACTGACTTCTTCAAATTACTCAGCTCTGATTTCAAAGTTCTCCAGATGAACCCAGCCTAGCTGGTGAACCAACAGTGCAGAGAGACAAATATCAGTTGTGAGTTCTTATATGACTCAAATCTCAGTGTTGACTTCTCAAATGGAGCTGTGATTTATTTTTGTACGCATAACATATGTACATACAAATGTAAATGCTTTCAGTCTGGTCATTTTTAGCTGTATGGAAATATTTAATAGATGACAACACTTGAGTTCGATAAACAATATAGATTGCATGTGCTAGCAATGCATTATACTCCAGTAAGATTTGATTTCAGTAAATATTGAATTTGGCAATGGTAGATTTATCAAGCTGAACAGAAAATCTGCAGCAAGACATGCGGTACGGCATTGAGGCGGCATCTGAATTACAAAACTGATATAGATTTTTGATTTGGAGTTTTGCACGGGCAAGCACTACTCACCCTACAAAATCTAATCTTTTACACCAAGAGCCCAGACACAGAGCTATCACAAAACATACAGGTATGACTCGAATAATGCAAGATGCCATTTCTGAAAGTTAAATATAACCTTTCAGAAAAATTATTTATCAAACCCAACAAAACAAAAGCTTCTAAATAAATGTAATGAATGTTGTAAATTGATTTGATTTGATCTAAACGTCTAAACAAAGAAGCAGAAAAATACAATTGTATTTTTGTTTTGTAATATGGTTTAAATATTGAAGTAATTAATCAAGTGATGGACACAATTCAAAACACGTACCATTAATCTACTGACCATCAGTAAACCTGAAAATCCATGTTTTCTGTGGATCTGTGTACATTCAAAATAAACTTTAATATTATTCATTAGTCATCGTTTGAAGTTCTATACCATGAACTGAACTCTGTTGTGATAACATTACAAATTATGTCCTTAAACCGTCGTCCTTCTGCTTACTCTTTTTCTCAACATGTAGAGTACACTATTTAGTGTATGTAGACATAATTAATGTCCTTAAGGAAGTCATTTCACATTGCTGCCATATACTGATTGTGTCCCTCAATTCTTAAATTAGCTTTATAGCCTTGTTAACAGCAGTTTATATATTCAGGGTAGTTTGTCCTCCAAACAGTGTTTCTAAATATTTTGCTTTACCACCCTTATGTTCAGTTGAAAGTCATTGGTTTACTTTGTAAATGGCCAATGGCTGATACTTATACATATCTGCTGTTTCTGCAAATGGAAAGCACTTTTATATATAAAGGATGTTAATTATTGTTACCTCAGAATACAGGGTGCAATTATTCATATTTATATCAGTGTTTGTTAAAGGGACATTAAATTACACTAATATAAAAAAATAGCAAAAAATAACAAGATTCATTCAAACTTGTTGATGTGATGTAGGCAATTTGTAGGTTGATGTCTCCGAAAAGGGTAAACTGTGGCACTGTGCTGCTTTCCAAACATTTTCCCACCAGCCTGACACAGCAACATTGACTCTATACATGTATACAATACTTGTTTGAAAACAGTCATTATTGTTGCAATTCTGTTTCATGATATTAGCAGCTCAAAAATGACACACTTCACCGTTAAAGGTTTGTGTGAGCAGGTGACCTAGTTTCTAAGCCAGCAGTGCTGACTGTGCACTCTGATAGACTGGAAAAACTCTGCCTTATTAGTAGCAATAAATTGTGCCACAATTGAGTAATTGCCTGCCACCAGCATGAAGCCTGTTTGTTGAAACGATTTGTGCATTTTCCATGCACTTTCTTTGCTTGGTGGAAGGGATATCCTGAAAAAGAAGCAGAGGTCCCAGTTTCTCAATAAGCGTTTACTTTTATAAGCTGCATTAAATGACGTGTTGGTTGGTGATAACAAACCATTGGTCAAGGGAGCAATATAGTTCCCTTTAAATGTGTGTGCCACCAAACTGGATGTTATTATTCAGGCAGTCAGCTATAAACATGTCAAACTAACTTACTTCAGACTGTAGCTCCACCATAATAGTAGTGGACCTAAGAGACAAAACTGACTAACAGTATAAGAAGTGTATAGTAATGCCACAGAGCCCACTGTGCAAAGCTGAAAATGCAATTGTGTTGTGGTCTGACACATTCTGAACACAATGATATGTGAAATCAAGCTTGCATAGCTCATATCATCTGTTTGCATACTTGTGTAGAGTCTGTCTTGGGCTTTATTGTCATCCAGCACAGCCTTTGATAAGATTCCAGCTGGTGTTATGAGTATAAAATGCAGGTAACTCAGCAACAGAGGTTCACCTGGACTCTTTGACTCCAGCAGATTCATTAAATTAACCGTTTATTAGCACTTGATTAAAGAAACTATTTTATGGTTGCCAGAAAGAAATGTTTCGTATTTTAGGTTTTGTGTAGGTTTTGTCTCATTTTTTGTGTAGGTTTTGTCTCACTCGAATCATGTTCTGTTGTGTGTTCACAGTCTGGGTATTTGGAATAATATGGAATTTGGAATAATATGGAATTTGGAATATGGAAAGGTTTTGCTTGATCATTTTTTGTTTCATGTTGACATTTAAAGAAAGCGTACACAATATATGTTACTCTCTTCAGTCTTATACTGTTCTAAACCTGTACGATTCTCTCTCTTCCGGAACACTGAAGGAGATGTTCAGCCGAATGCCCAAGCTGTTCTTTCCCATACATGTTTCATGACCAGTCTTCATTCCTGTCAGGTTTGGCAATGATGCATCTTGACAAACTATTATGATGTTTTTAGTGTAATGTGCAATAGTGCTGATCCCGTACATTTTTATTGTATTCGTTCATTTTGGGTGAATTGTTCTTTTTAACTATAAATCTTAGGTACTGCACCTTTAAGACAATTAAATTATATATGTTATCATTTAATATATCAATATAATCACAGCTAAAGAAAATCTTTGTGCAATTGAGCGTTTGGCAAAAAAATCTCCCAGAACAGTTAATATAGTTTATAATAGAAAAGCATAGATGTTTATCTAATAGATGTTTAGCAGTTCGGTGGGTATTAATTTAGTAAAGTGTAAATGTTCATAACAATGTTGTTTGAGACACGCAATTACATAAAACACACGTCGTGCACAACCCCTTGAAGTTAACGTCGTGCACAGCCCGTGATAACGGCGACGCTTCTGTGTCTCAGCAGCGGGATTGTCTGGATTCATGTGGAGATCTGCACATGCTCACATTCTTTGACGCCGCTCTCAAAGCAACACATCACCGTCCCGAGGCGCGATCAAGGCGTCTTATAGCTGACGCGCGACAGTGAGCGTCTAAAGCACCACAGGCTATATGACTGTAGAGACAGTTCTGCGTGAAACGCTCAACAGGGTGCTGACTAGAGAAGATTGCTGAACCGGACCGGGCGGAACCAGCGGAGACGCCGACATCAGTCCTACCGATCAAAACGAAATGAAGGAGAAGAATTTAATCGAGACAGCCACAATGCAAGGAAACGTGCTGGTAAGTGAAACACATTTATAAGCGAACACGTGCGTTGTTTAAAGTGAACGTGATGTATTGAAAGCGACTTTCTATGAGGTGTGTTTGTTTGCGTTGTTCTAATGCACAAAAAGTAACGGGATCGTATTGTGATACTCCACCACATAGCAGTATCATGACACTTATTCAAAGGTATTACCTTAGTATAAAAACATGGTACTTCGTACATATAGAAAAAATACGTGGTGTTAGATCGTCACAGACACTTTCTCCCAAAGCAATCTATAGTGCCTTTAACGGGAACATCGGATGAAATGAACTTTGTTTTTTCCTGCATTAAGGTTTCTGTCATGTCTTCCAGCGCAGAAAAGCTGAAAAGAAAACATGCAGCCAGTTTATTTCAGGTTAAGTCTGAAACTGTCATCAAGTGAGCTGTTTCAATTTGCAGCTGATTTGAAGTAGACAGCTAGCTATTTGAATAAAACCATCTCCGAGCCACATACAGAGTCTCCCTATAAGGGTGTAGACCATCCCCTTCCCACCATTTGTACATAGGTTGCAAAACTAGGTAAACAAGGTACATTCAGTGTTTTCAACTTTGAGATTTTTCAGACCCCCTTAAGCGACTTAAGTGACAAAAAAGTGACTAATGACAAATCTACTGACTTTTTGACAAATCTTAGGTTCTTTCAGTAGACTGTAGCGCTCGTAATTGTAAACCCACACAGAGGCGTGCTGTGTAAGAGAAATAAGAGACTTTTCTCTCTAATGATCATTCTACATGTAAATCTCTAAAATCACGGCACAACTGCTGTCTTTAACTTATGTTTATGGTGTTTTGGTAAATCAGGCTTTGGCATAGCAGGATCTGCTGGTCACTTAGAGAACAGTTTTATTGAGCACCAGACTGCTTAAAGTATGTGAGCATCTAGAGCAAGAGAGAAGTGACAGCTGGAAGCTGCAACACTAGATAGATTACAACTGTGACACTGTTATGTCATCTGGCGACATTTAGTGACTTTTCAAGCAGGCTTTAGCTACTTTTTATTAAAAATAGTTGGCAACACTTCATTACTTTCCATTTTAGCAAGCGTTTCACAATGAAGCAATTCTTGCATGCAACCCATTTTTGACTATCAAGGCTCATTATCATTTAAACAGACATGCACTGAAATGGGTTGCTCTGAAAAGAGGTGTTTTTGACAAGGTAAAAGAGGTGTTCTTTTACATGACCATTGAGAAACTTTAACCAAACAGACATTTCATGAAGACTGACATAAAGATTTCATGAAGAGCTACATGAAGTTATTGGCACAATATAAATAACAATATGTAATCATTCAGCCTATAAGGTACTAGAAATACTAGACACTGTTTAAGTGGTGTTGTAGGTTATAATCTTACCATGATTTAATTCAAGCCACGAGAAACAATAAACACTGTTTGTGGGATTTTTTTTAAAGGTAGAGGTGACCTTTAGTGCCCTGGGTTGAGATGACCGAGGATTCATTCAAATTTGATCACACCTAAAGCGCAGTGATATATTGGAAAATTACAGCTGCAGACTTAATGTCTCGGTGTCCCAAAGATACTGAGGTGCAGAGGCTAATCCCATGATCACTTATGCTTCATTCATCTGAAACCCAGACTGCAAAAAAACTGACAGTGTATTTCTGTGAGAGATACTAAGCTGTCTGCTCTTATTTAAATAAAAAAAGATTTACAGACATTACTGTGAAAGTGTCTAAAATTCGTTTTCATTTGTTTTATTACAGCAAACAAATAATGAAAAGTTACTTACAAGTTAGCTACAATTTTGTTTTGACATTAGTTTTGTTAGGAATACATAATACAAGTAACTGTTTACATTCCACAAATAACATTTTTCATGTTGACCTTGTAAAAGATAATATCACATTTTGTAACATTAAGTATACTTTGTCATATAGGTTTACTGTTAAGAGACTGATATTTCATGTTGTTTTTTATGTATTAGAATAAAACCCAGAATGCTAAAGACTGTTTTTGAGACATAAACTAATGTAGAATGAACACCAGAAGCCCAATTCTACCTTTCATGTAAGAACAAGATCTTTGTCCAGCAAGCCATAAGAAACATCAGTTTGAGCCATGTACCTATCTGACAACCTGCCTGTTTCTCTTATCCTCAAGAGTAGAGCACAGATGCCTGAATGTCTCAGCCTCTCACTGTGTTTTCTGACAAAGATACTCAACTTGATTTAAAAAGAAAGTCCGATCAGGAATGATGGTTACACAACGTTTGAGGCTTTCTCCAACCAAACAGGATTTCTGGCTTTTGTTTCGGTGATTGATGAGGAGATGTTTGATCAAAACTTTGAGAAATCAACCTATTTCCAGATTCATTGAAGTCTGTTATGATATAATATATAGCAAGCCACTCAGACACTGAGTTTGAATGAATATGTGAACATTTAGTGAGCAATTGAAGTATCATTTATGCTCATATACTTCATTTTAATTGCATCTGTGGTTAAGATTCAGTTCTTCTGCTAATGGACCGTCTACTCTAGAGAATGAAAAATTTAGAGATAACAATTTGGCAAACTTTGGCTAAAAATCATTTCCTTACCATAATGTTGCTCCAGAAATGTTTGTTTCATCCATGAGATACAAGGGCAGAAGTTTAGCGGAAAGTTCTGGCTGCTCATTTCCATAAATGTAAACATATACTGTGTGACCAGAGGCTGTAAAAGTGGCAAAGGTATCATCAAAGAAGTCCATTGTGTGCTGCATTCTAAGTAATCTAAATCTGTACTATAGCCTTGAAGGGTCTAACATTTAAGTTGTTACTAACTTAAATCTTCTCTTGTGCTATGGCCAGTACATATATTTCTAAGCTAAAATGTATAAAGCAAAAATAATGGCTTAAATAATAATGAAGTTTTCCAAATCTCCCCCTTTTCTTATCATTAGGCAGAAAAAAGATAGCTCTGCTGCCAACCTACACTGTTTGGTCAGTGTTGCTGTGTCCGGCTGGTATTTGAACAAACAGCAATGTTTTTGAAAGTGCCACAGAGAAACAGTGGTTTTGCTTTTTGCAGAATCAAACTGTTAGTTAAACCAAATGGCTTACTAACAGTACAGTTATCTTTGTATACAGCTGGGATAGTATAAAGTACTTTAACATTGACTACAAGGTTCACCTTTAACATTTAGTGGTTGTTTGCCCCCTGTCTTGAGACACTGATTGGCTGTTTGCACTGAGTTATTTTTTTTATAAAAACAAACTTAGTAATGGTCCAGCACTTTGCTTTGATTACTGTGATTGGAACATTGCAGTGGCCACTCAAGGGCACTATGGTTACTAAAGCACTAAGAGGAGGAAATGGCTACATATTGACATAAATATATAGAATGGTCTTTTACTCAGAATACCTACGATCACATGTAGCACAACAGCTGAAAGCTGTGAGAATACAAAAAGTATCAAAAATCTCTAGCAGCTTCTTTATGGCACCTGAAATTAATGATCAGGGCTGGACGGTGACATGCTGACATCCATTAAATGACATATAAAACTAATGAGCAGTACAGAGAGGGTTGTCTGTCTACAAGCCCAGATAAGGAGCTGTTTTCATGCTGTTAAATGCAGGCTTGCACCTGGGCTCCAAGCAGCAGTTGGTTCTGGAGCTTGATTTCTGCAGCATTTCATTGGACCTGGAATGTCTATAAGGTTTTTCTTAATGCAATACTGCATTCAATTTAAAGAAATACAACCTTGCATAAAGTTATTTTCCCCCACCATCAAACTTTTTTGTGCATGAACAGTTATTTACTGTCATTTTCGTTTTCATCATTTCTGACACTTTAAAGGCAGTAATAAATTGTCTGAAATCAAAATGTCATCATGTTGCAACTAGCATGGTCTCATAGTTGATCACAAATAGAATTCTACAATCTAAAACCCAGTGAAGATTTCAGTCCAAGTTTATAAAATAAGTCATAGATGTGCTTCTCATCCATGAAAACCAGTGTTAACCCTGTGTCACTTTAAATCCAAGCTTAATGTAATCCTGTTCTGTTCTTATCTTGTTCTGTGTTTCTCGCTATTCACACTAGGGTGGTATTTAATCCTGGGCAAGTTTTGAGATACCCTGGGTATAGGTTCTCTTTTTGCATATTTACCTGCTGGTTTATCGGTGAAATTGTTTTTTTTTTTCTAATGTCTTTTGAAATATACTGCAAAAAAACAAACAAGCAAATCCTATAAAGCAAATGCAGAGAAGCATTTGCTGCTAATCTTCAACAGTTTCAGCTCATGAATATGTAATGATGTAAGCATTGTTTAGTTCATGATTGGCTGGTTGCTAAAAAATTACCGGAACATTCTACCCCGAAGCCCCAATGAAAGTTGATCTGAGTGGTTTAATGGGTGTTTACACAGAATGTTTTTGTGTTTTCATATGCTGGTCTACAGTATGTAAACACACGCTAAGTGGACATCTTTAACTGTTAGCATTCCTGTAGCTCAACTGGCAGAGCATTGCGTTAGCAGCGCAAAGGTTGTGGGTTCGATCAAAAAATGTAATCGAAAAAAAAGTCGCTTTGGATAAAAGCGTCTGCCAAATGAATAAATGTACATGTAAACATGTCTCGCTGTTTTTCACAAGCATTTATCTATAAGACTCAGGTTATATGTTTATTCCATTCCAATGTGTTCCAGATGTTATGATAGAATGTGCGCTGTGTAAACGGCCACATTTCATTTTAGCTTTCTAACTTATTTTTCAACAAAAATATTCCTAATGAATTTCAATTATATTATTCTTGTTCTCGACTTGGTATAGATGAATAAAGCATTTGCTGTAAAGGTAAATATCTTATACTTTTTCAGCTGTTTTATAACAGATTCAATTCAAATAGGGATGCAGATGTCATTATACTGTGGGTCGGGTTGAGTGGTATTGTGCTGTAACCTGTTATTGCAAGTCATGGAGGTGCATTTCTATTTGCATACTTTCCAAGCTTTGCTTCAATTTAAATATGAAGAGAAACTGAGATAAAAGCTTTACGTTTTTGGAGCTGTCTAGCTGAAGAGAGTCTATTCAGGACTAGTGGGTTGTTGCTATAATGGCTGTTGTTGTGATTTTAATGTTTTTTAAGCAATCAGATTCCCAAGGAAACTATCCATTTACATCCTCAGAGAAAATGCTATTACTCGGTGAGGTAAGATTCTTTCACAGCTCAGGAGGCATTTGTTGAATTCTCAGTTACTTTATTATCAGTTTTGTCTCCAATCTTTCACATAATTTGTTAGCCAAAATAGAAATAGACACAAATGAGATAATTGCTTTCATACAGTAAGGGCATAGAGGTTAAAAACGATTGTTATAGTTCAGCTAAGATCATTTTTCTTTGGGATGAGGTTAATGAGAAATGTTTGAGCTCATATTGAAATCTCTGACTTTGCTCAGATATGTTAAGATTCTAAAGTGAGCAATTTAATGGTCATGTTGAGCTCTCTTTTGGGAATGCGTTGGAGAGACATGTGAGATTGCTTAAGTTTTTTTCCTCAGAACAAGTATCTGAAAAGAGTAAATCTCCATACACTTTTAATTTATTCGCATTGGTTTTTAAATGAAAACTGAAATATTAAAGAGTTCTCCTTCGTGACTTTTATCCTATGTGTCTATTCCTGTTGATTTTCTGTTTTAATGACACTATGTACTATACTTTATAGCAAACATTAACAACCCACATTCTTTACAAATATATAAGTGTTGTTCTTGTCGTTCGTGTTTCGAAAGAATCCAGGGTTATTTTCTCTGTCTTTGCTCTCCTGCATGTGCTATTCTGATTGGGTGGAAGTCAGACCGTATACTGAATCCTGCTTGTATAATAGTTTCTATTTTCCCATGCCGCCTATTTCTGTGTGTTCCACTGCTGCTTCAGTCCAAAGCAATCCATCACCACTCACCAAAACAACTGTGAGCCAGTCTGCAAGCAAAATAATGAGTTTACAATAGATGAATATTTCATCATGTCTTTTGCCTCACCCTGTACCTTTATGTTATGCACAGATTAGATGAGCTGAACTGATTGAAATGGCTGTAGGGCTTGCTAAAATGAATACCTTATACAATGTGGTATTTAAAGGTAGTGTGTCGTTTATATAAGGCACATTAAGTTGGATGCATGACACAAAAAATGCAATTTTAGCCTGTCTCTTTATTTTATATGAAGTTGGGTCAAGCTAAATTACACAAGTCTAAAAATAAAAATGTAAATGATTTCTATTGTGCCACATGTAAAAATTCATTAGCATTTGTAAACTGTTGTTCAAGCATACAAATTAAAAAATTTAAAATGCACAGTAAAAGGGTCCTATTATCCCTTATTACACAATTAAAGTGCTCCATGCTTGCCTAGCCTTTGTTCGAGGGCAGAGCCCCATATTAAAGTCATGCAGCTCACAGGTTGATCTGGCTGAGCAACGGGAGACGGGCTGTTTCCTTTCTCTTACCAGATCAACAGGTCCTTGTTCCCACTTTCGAGGCATGCCCTGGTGTTTCCTTGAATTGCTTCAGCCAAGATGGAGGTTAAAAGCACAACTTCTGAGAGCATATGTGACTTGTGCAGTGGCCAGATTAGACTGACCACACGAGCAAAAGATCCCCAGGCATTTATAGTTAGAGGACAGATTTCTGTCCAGTGGCCAGGGGCCTTAGCGACAGTATTTTCTATTTATTAAAGACCTTTGTGGCGAGTTATGGAAACCTTATTTGTCACAAGTCTTTGTGCCCTCTACATCGATGTATTCGACTACAGTGATTGCAGGCTCATGTGGTTATATAATGATGCTCCAGGTGGAAGAGACCAGGTGGCTAGCTATTTTTCCTTTGGGAGCTCATAATCTTTAATCCTCATAATCTGCGCTATTGGCCGTTCTCTGGCAGCTATGGTTGCCACAGTAAGGCATCTTACTGTGCATTAAACTTCACGAACATCAAGGACAGAAACAAATCTGTTTTACTTCATGCCCCTTTTTCCCCTTCCTGGCTGTTTGGTGTCACAGTGAATATCGTTGTCAGCAGGTTCCGGGAGTCATGCAGAGGCCTTTGTCAAGTTTCTTAACTGTCATGCTCAAAGGGAGGGGCTGTTGGCCACCTAACCCAAACCTGGTCTGTCCTTTTAGTGTTAGGGTTAGCTATTATGCACTCTCATCCTGACTGTCTTCCTGACGTCCCATTCTCTTCTGTTGTTCTTGAAGTCTTCTGTCCTCAGCCATTTGGGCCTTCTGCATATGAGACCATTGCCTGTAGCTGGGAGCCAGGGGATTTCATCAGAGGCAGATAAGGGTAAAGGGCAGCTGCACCAGGGTCTAAACCAGGTTTAGACCCTGGTTTCTCAACTTGGGTCCCACTCTAGTTGTGTTTTTGTAAAATGCTATCAGTCTTAAATGGTCATCCAGCTCAAGGGATCTGGAGATAATTTTTATTGGCACATCAATTGCCTCGAATTAATGGCTGTATTTCTGGCCCTGAAATTTTTCTTCCAGAAGCTAAGGGGCTACCATGTCCTGGTGCATGTGGACAATATTTATGTAGTTGCCTACATAAATAGCCATGGCAGACTGTGCCAATGCTGTCTGAACAAGAAAGCGCAGTAGCTTCTGCTGTGCACCCAGGACAAGTTCCTGTCCCTCAGGGCAATTTACATTCCAGGGCATATGAATGTGGTAGCAGACGAGCTATGACACATGGGAAGTGGAAACTCCATTCAGAGGCAGTCAAGGAAATTTCAGGAGAGATCTTATTTCATCCCTGGCAAGAGCTTTGGAATCTTCAAACTAAAGGATGCTGGGCTTAAAACTATATAAAAACTATATAAAACTATTTTAAATGCTAGTGCTCCCTCCACTAGAAGAAGTTATGCCCTTAAATTGCGTCTTTGAAAGACAGTGTTCTGCACACCTTGTAGACCTAGTTCCCTCCCAGTTCATTGCCATTCTCTGATTAATGTGGTTCCAGTGGGGAAACTGATTGCTCATTTAATTCATGGGGCTAGATAGCTGAGACTACCCATCAGAGTAAGGATCCCTTCTTGGGATCTAGCTATTGCGTTGGAAGGCCTGGTCAGAGTTGGAGTGCTGGAGTCCCTTTGAGCCACTAGAGTCAGCACCTGACATGCTCCTTACTCTACAGATGGTTTTTCCCTTGGCTATTTTTAAATTTCCATTTTTGACTGTGCATCCGGTCATTCTAGAAGCCTTATGTCCTCCGCGGTTTGCTACACATAAGCAGGAAAGGTTTCAAACACTGTGTCAAGTTTGTGCTCAGACTTACATACACCGCACTAGCCAGGTCAGAATAACTTTTCATTTGCTACAGAGACTGCAACCAGGGGGCGGCCACCACCTGATAACCTGATACATTTCTTTTAACTGTTTTTTGTAGTTCTTAAAACACAGTTTTGGTTAAAGAGAATATCTCTCTTTTGTAGTGAACTTTTAGAGCTGTAACTTTGCTGATATTGTTTATGCTCAAATAGCAATATTACATACTAACTACAGTTCAAAAAGTGAAAATGCATACTAGGACCACTTAAAGGACACGGTTTTGATATTGTAAGTAAAACCAGCTGAGAACCACTAAATGAGAACTTTATAAATGAAGCTCATTAAGCAGGAAACTATTAAAGTGTTTGTATGATATATAGAGTGACTAAGAATTAGAAACATTATTGTGGTGCGTAATAGCAAAACATCTTTAAAAACATGAGTATATTTGGTTCTATGTACTGGGTGTCTGCATTTAGTGATGCATTAAATGCAGAGTAAGTTGACAGGGCGGAGAGCAGCTGCAGGGGCCTGTGCCATGATCTTTGAGAGGAAATTGCCTTTTGTGAGGAGCATTAATGATGATTTCCCTCAGCTATGCTCATTAGGAATCTGCTGTCATAAGCTGCCCTCTACCACTTACTCATACCATTGAATATAATTGTGTTTCATAGGCTGGTCTATGCCTACTGAATGATAAACCCGTAGGTGCTTATAAAGTGTAATTTCAATGGGCAGCTGCAAAAGCCACCAGATCAGACCGTATCTGAGTCAGGTGGGATAGTCAGTAAGTGACAGCAGAGTAGAGTACTAGATGTTCCAAAGGGATATGGGACAGACTCCTCACACACTAACACCATAATCAGATGCACAGTGCTGGAGAATGTTACTTTCTTAAAACAACATGCATTATAGGGACTAATTTGTGACTACGGTGACACATTAAATTACATTAATAACATTGCTTTAAGAATTGTGTAGGCTATTTTACTACAGTGTTTATTGCCGTACTGTATTTGCAGTTTTTGAATAAGTTATTTATGTGGAGGATTTCAAATAATTTAAAGAAAAAATTAACAAAGAAACATACTACTTAATGCCCATTACATGTCTATCTTTTTCACCCAAATCTAGTTGTACATTTACATTTATTCGTAAATTTATCCAAAGTGACTTACAAAGAGAGTCACAATTCTGAATAACAAAACATTCCAAAAAACTCCATCACAGTGACATTATTGTGCCGTTACTGGCACGCTAACCCTTTCCTTTGTCCTGCTGTTAGAATAGGAACATTCATTGACAGATTTTGCTGGTGTTTTCCTCATTAACCTTCAGCTGGCATTCAAATAATGCTTTTGAGGCCTAAAACCTTTATTAGAGACATGGCTGTTTGTCTTCCTAACAACATGTGAGATGAGATGGCAGAGCACCATGGGATCTACAGGATTTATACTCTCTCACTTGTCATTTTATTTGGCTTTGATTTTGTGCTAATGAAAACTGGCCTGATAAAATTAAGTCCTTTTAGAAGTTTGCTAATGGAAACCTGCTTGCAGTTTCATTTTAAAGTTGACTTATTCAGAGCTCTAGACTAACTTTTTGCACTGGTTGCACTGTATGGGATGAAAATCATCTCAAAATTATTAACAAATGAATGCACAGACATCTGTAAACGTGATACATGTTACACATGTCTTTTACTATCCAAAATCAAATGCCATATGATGTGAAATATAGATTTTAATAAACGTGAGGCGATTTTTACAAATAGAGACAGATTTGTGAATAAAATGTTTAATTTCGTGTTCATGCACAATCATTTTGCGCATACCAATAAGAAGATGCACATTTGTGGATCATGCGACGCGAGTTCATTAATCTTGTTCGGTTCGTTCAGATTCTGAGACTTTGTTTTTACGGATTTGCATTGGACAATCCACACACGAGCAACTTCAGATCCACACACAACCGTGCATAAACGACTGTCACGAACTACATTACCCAGAACCCTGTGCTGGGACATGCTTCCTGTTTAACGCTGTTTCTGTCAATAAACGCTGCACATGGATCTACCGCCTTCTGAGCATTCATTACAACGACGACCTACTGCTAGGTGGCAGTCTCACGGAGAGAAGTTGGCGGAAGAAACTGATGGGTACGTAAAAACTAATTTGATCCGTGAATTTTCTTAAATGTAGTGAAAAACTAGTTTTTCAAATTAGTTTTTACGTACCCATCAGTTCAGTGGCTATTGGTATCCCAATTGACTGTACAACAGCAGTTTCTTCCATAGCACTGGTGCACCCAAATTTTCAAACGCATTGCATTTAACACTGCAGTTTTACAAGTTCACTTTTTTTTTTTAAATTGCTGTCCATATAGGCAATATTGACTTGTAAATGATTAACTAACAATCTGGTCAACATAAATTTTTTTTTTTTTTGAAGCACAATTCTAAAAGAAAGGTAACTTACTGAAAAAGTGTTGGTGCTTCACTGAGCTGAAATTTAAACTTAAAATATCTCAAGATAAATGAAATAAAAAGAAAATCTAAATTAAGTGTTTTAAGGGCTTTAAACTGAACATCTCATGGCTCAATGTCTTATGGACTATCCTCCATTGCAGTCACATGCCCCTTGGATGGCCAGCTCCTGTAGTTTGGCCTTCTTGATCTTTGGTCTTGGCTAAACCAGCTGGCCACACTCTCTGTAGCATCAAAATCTTTCAGACTTGGCCCATTTACACTGATTTTTATTAGATCTTTCACTGTGTCTGAATGATAGGATGCTCTAGTGTCTGATTTGATCCTCTTCCTTGCAGAGAACCCTCTCTCACAAACTGCAACTGAGACAGGGAGGCCCAGCATAATGTGTACAAGGTGCAGGATGTTCTGGGAAAAAAATACATTCAAGAGATTTATTTAACCAATGTGTATTAGATAGCAAAACTGACACAATCTTAAGAAAGAACATTAACAAAAACTGACCTTGTACTCTGAGCAGTAGGGCTCTCTGGTCAACATGAGCTCCCAAAGGCTGAGGTAGGTCTTGTCTTTGAACATCCTGGCAATTAACAGCTTCAAGCCTACAAACTCTTTTTTTACAAGCTCAGTGCATTTCTGAAAATGATGTGGATTACACAGCTAATCAGTGTTCACATGAACAAAATATCTACCACCAGCACATATAATATTGTAGTAATCCACCAGCTACCTTCTCAGGACTGTGGAGAAGTGATCCAAGAGAATTGCAAGGTCATCAGCACCATGGTCCACTAAGTCCTCTTGGTTCTCTGGCCAGCTATCATGATTGAAAATGTTGAAGCATTTGACAGCCTTGGTTGTGTCAGACTCAGAAGCACTCTCCCCTGTTGTAAGAGCAACTAGGTTTTAGTAAAAGAGTAACAATATTTCTCATCTACATGTGTTTATAAGACAGGTGACTACACTTGACTAGGAGGCTACTGAATCTTGCTTTCAGATGTTTTACAGTGGATTTGATTGTTGCATCCATTACTTTAAGTTTAGTGGCAGCACCATCTCCTGCCAGCTTTGATGCCTCCCCTTTGAGTGTTATTGTCTGTGTGTTGCATAAACCATAAATAGAGATTGTGAGTTAGATATTAG
>JAZGTK010010285.1:0-16517 GCA_036877625.1 Ambastaia sidthimunki | reverse complement strand
CTTGTCTCTACATACCGAGCAAATAATCAAAATAAACATAAAGTACGTCAAGTATGAACATTAAGAAATTTAAAGTTTTGATAAACACAGACTTGCAATCGAATGGGAATTTGAATTAGTTTATAATATGATGAACTTGTTTATTATCATTTGCAGGACCCTTCACGTCTACCATGGCAGCTTGGACATCTTACAGTTCAACAAACTCATTTACTGTTAATCCAACAAATTCATCACCAACATTTTCTGACGCACACAACTCAAAAGCAACACTGTTACCCACAACATCAGGATTACCTGAAAGTACTTCAGATAAAACTGTCAAGATATCCACAGCATCACCAACAACACATTCCTCAACCCATCCAGTAACAGCCAACAGCTCATCTCATTGTACTGGTACTGTTATGACACGGCTAACCAGTTTATCAAAAACTCCATATGCTGGTAACAGTAACTCAGTCACTGTATCAGCTAAGGATCCTGAATCTACCATCATAAGCAGGTATGTGAGTTTTGTTTACTGGTTTATGTTAAAATGATAAGAATTAAACAGTCTGCTTGTGTCTGTATGCGTTTCAGAGATCTCTGGGTGATTGTTCTTGCTTGTGGGGTTTTACTTTTATTAATTATTGTATCTGGAATTTCTTGGACATTGTGGTCATGGAATAGTAAGATCTTTATTATTATTATTATTATGTATTCATTTATTTTTGACCAGTGATTAATTCACCAAGCATTCACTCATGCATATTTAAAGATAGATCTTTAGATTCGTTTTTTATTTTCTCCTCTATTATTATGTATTTCAGAAACAGCCAACACAAATGAGGGGACAACAGACGTAACAACACAGTTCCATGTAAGTAAAGCCCATTAAAATGATTCAGTGTGACGTTTTAAGCAGTCTGGTGTAAATGCAACAATTAAACACAAGCTCATGAATCAGACTGACTTCAGGGTTGTACAAACACATAAACCATCACTTAACATGTTTAAAAGTTCAGGTCTGTCTTGTTTACACACAATACATTCATGTCATTTTCTCTACGGATGATTTCCATGAACCTTTGACTGGATTTTGTTTGTTTAACGCTTGTGTTGTGTTGGACAGGCAAACGATATGGATGACTTGTTGAACAATGAGTGGACAGCTGCCTCAGTTGTTTGGATCAACACGGGCTCAGATACTGTCATAATAACATAACAATCTGTGGACTTCATTCTTCGCATGTAACATTTCATTTATGCACAAACATTTCTACACAAAATGAATGACTCTTATTTTGAAGTGTTTCCCTACTATGTGTTTACAAAAGGTGAAGGTGGTTTTAAAGGTGAAACAATCGATATTAAAGCATCGGTAAGCGATTACATGCCCCGGATATTTTGAGTTTAAGTTACGTTTTGTTACAGGCACCGTTTGAAGAGTTACAAGGTTAGTGCATTTAAAACGACTGTTAGTTACCTGTGATTTATTGCACCGATAAACGGTTTGGCAAAGGTTAACAAGTCTATAATAGCTCTACTCTTTATATTATAATGTTGTTATGTTTAAAAACACGTTTCGTGCTATACAAAATTATGTTTCTGCACAACCAAATACAAAATACAAAATATGCATCTGATATGTTTACCACTGTTGTAGGTGTTATCAAGTACAGTCGCCAGATGGCGCTGTCTTCATTTACTGCATTTTAATTATTGCGCGTCAGTTCTAATGTATGTGTGCATAAATTACTAACATGCATCGTTTGTGGCACAAATCAAGAGAGAAACAAACTATTTTTGTAGCTAATATGGTCTAATGTTTTATTAAAAGAAAGTTATCTTAATAGTTAACAGTGTGGAAAATGTATACTTGTCATTTAATGTACATAATTACAGTGTGTTTCGTTCTTATAATTAATCAGTTGTTATTATCTCCTGATAATAAAATATGACATAATGTGGCATGCAATTGATAAAAACGTTTTTGGAACGTTATTTAAAGGTTTGATTGAAATGTTTGCATGCTTTAAAATGACTTTATTTGGCTGTCTTGTCCACCACACGTTACTTAGTACATGCTTGAGTTTGTCATGGCGTTGCATCGCCGGTACAGTGCAGCTACTGTAAGTGTTTTAGTCTGGTTGAGTTAAAATGCATTTTTGGTTTGCATGAAAAAAGAAAACGATGGGTTGTGTTGAAATTACAATTAAAATTGTAACTGGTTTAACCAGTAACTGGTTGCGGAAACAAACCAACGGCTTTCTGAAAATCATGTAATATAAACACAAACCCTATCAGGACAGATAAGACATGCTCCATTGTTATCAAGTGCACCTGAAATGTGGCCTCACCTACTTAAACTGCGTTATATGCTGTTAGTTTTATCAAAAACGTTATTCTTAAGTTATTAGTGGAACGAATTTGCGGCTCTTTGTGAACTAAGGAAAGTCTGTAAATGTGTAAGCGAGACTGGTTGACATTTACTGTATACATTGATTCTTAAACCGTAAATCACTGGTTTATTTATTAAAGGCAGGGCCAGAAATATTTTTTGTTATGCTGGTCGAAAGTCCTTTCACATCCTGATAACAATCACTAAGTAGTTATTTATAGATTTATAATATATTTATATATCTTCTGTGGGAGGTGCAGGACCGATCGTCCAATCACTGCATTAGGTGCGACTGGACCCGGGGTTGAATCTGACATTAGGGCTATTGAGAATCAAGGAGTCGACTCGGCCCCTCGTGTTCATACTATACAGGACTGTAGTGTTTATCTTTGCTAATGCTGTCATAGAACTGCTAGTTATTATTGTTGTAGCTGGATTGAGTCCAGTGGGTATTTCCATTATGAAAGATAACACCCGCACAAACAGAAAACTGTCTGTTAAACAGCAGCCTTACTGAAGACTGATCAACATGATGTCTAATGCGTTTACAAATCATGTTTCTATAAAACACTGTATGATGTCATGTGATGTTTCAGGAAGTAAAGGGGTTTTAAATGACATTAGGTGGGTGATAACAGAATGTGGGTGAATTATTTCTTTAAAGATACCTGTGTTTGTACATATATGTTGTGTGTGTGTGTGTGTGTGTGTATTAGATTCAACTTTTTTGTCATTATGCAGAGTACAAGTACAGAGATAATGAGACTAACTAAATTCTTTTTATAGGGAGTTTAGTTGGTAGTTTGTTTGGTTTGTTTGGTGATTTAGTTTGCTCTGGTCTTTGCAGTGATACTTCTGTAAATAACAGAATGTGTTTTCTGACTCAGTTTATGTTGTTCCGTCACTCTGGAAAAGCTCTTAGCATGTTTGACGCGGTGCTTTGTGTTAAATTATGTTAATATTTAACATGCAATAACCTCATTCTCATGATTTTGATCAGAGGGCAGTTTTGCCGAAGAACTTTGTCTGTTTTAATTACAGACAGTAATATATCTTGGGTTTTGAGTTTCCACAATAAAAGTGTTAGTGAGAACGCTAAAGAAAAATTGGACTGTAACATTGTAACACTGTAACGAAACATTATGTCTTCACTTATAGGAAAAGGATGCGTGAGGAATCAAATTCAGCAGCATATTAAACAACAAAACATAATCCTTTATTTTTTTACATGGTACAATGTTTTAATGGTAACTGTAACATTGTGTCAGATGAGGCTGGTCAGATCTCTGTTTGGCAAGTTGATACATTTGGACAGGTTTTGAACACGCTGGAGTATCAAAATACAGTCAAAGTAAATCCTTATTAGCAACATGTTTAGACAAACGATACACACAAACCTTTTCCTCCTACTAACACATCTGTGTTACTATATGACTTTTGTTAAGAGATTATACAGGTTGGATTCTTTATGTGTAGCCACTCCCTGTGAACCACAATAACTTCAGAAAGCAGCAGTGAGCTGAAAGGATTGTGTTTCAGCAGGAACCAGCATTAGCCTCAGGTGTCAGTCTGAGGCCGCATGTCTCTGTACCGTTGTGCTTTTTTTATTTCTTTGTCTTCAACAGGTTGAGCAGCGAGTTAGAAGCGCAACGATCGTGGGTTCAAGGAACGGACATACTGATCAAAAGAACAAATCCAAATTAATTCATTTCAAAACTCTTTTAAATACTATTTTAGGTTTGTAATAAAATACATTAATATGTTGGCACTATATTTTTTGTCTACGGATATTATTTATTAAACCAAAAGGTTTTTAATATCACGAGAAACATTTTGATTATGTGCCCCAAAACTTTTGCCCGGTTGTGTGTCTGTATATTTAGTTAAAACTTGTTTCACTACACTGAAAATAATACATATTTATTTAGATATAATATTATTTTCCTGCAGAACCGGTTCTGTTTGTGGCTCATGATCACCATAATCGTTCAAATTTGCATAACCGCATTAACATCATTCAGTTTTCCTCCTGTAGTCATGAGCTTCAACAGCCTGTAAAAAACAAGTTCATTAAAAGTAAATAAAAGCATTTGTTGCTGATCTTACCAGTACAATAACTTTTCCTGGGTGTAACCTGTTGGCTTAATTCATTACTAATAAATAAATTGTTTGACAAGATATTACAACATGAAACAAGGTTGAGGTTGTCTGATTTTCTCTACATTTTTGCATGTATGTAACACCTGAGGTTATCAGAGAAAATACATTTTGGAATGACAACATTTTGGTCCCTTTTTTATAGAATGATAAAAGTCTTTAAAAAAATGAAAAAAGAATTTAAAATAGTAAGATGGCCAGAATCATTGTAAGAAATTAGCACATAAACAATTTATTTTCTACCACAGCCCTCATTGTCATTTGCGAAGGTGTTGAACATTAGCAGTGAGTTCAGTGCATTTATGAGTGTCAAATGAGTCTCATGCATTTTTAATCTGTTTAAAACAAGGTTAGTCTCCAAGCTAACCAGCATTGCTTTTGCCCTCCTGTACATGTTGAGCCTGAGACCGACATTGTATGCCGGTGTACTGATGCCCTCACCAGGCTTCATAACTAGCTTAACCGGTAAAACTTTCACTGTCAACCAGCTTCACCAGAAAAACTAGCATTTTTGAGAAGGGTGCGTCGTGCTGGTACTTCCAGCAGAAAAGTCACTTAAATATCTCTAACTAAAATACCAGCCCATGAGATCTTTCACCACTCTGTATTTTTTAAATCTTCTAATATGATCACAAGCCAGACAAGCTTGTTCAAGACCATAATACATCCCCTTTGCAACATACTGTTCTCTCCAGGTGAAGTACTGTTTATATAAGTCCTCATTTTGGTCCAGATTTTTCAGATGCTCAGCCAGTTCTTTTGGGGACTGAAAGTCGTCTACATGGATGAATGCTCCACTCGGAATGTACTGCTCGTAGTTCTCTCTGGATGGCCCAAGAACCACAGGAACTGTCCCGAGTCCTAGAGGGTTGTACAGTTTTTCTGTCATGTAGTCTTTATGAATGGAATTCTCGAAGGACAAGTAGAATTTACAGCTAGCCACCGTTGCTGAATATTCCTCTGAACTAATCCGTCTGTTGAAATGTCGCCCGTAGGCTTCTACTGTAATATATTTCGATAACTCAGAATAGTACTGAGATCGTTTAAAGCCCCCATTATAGTTACTTACTATCCAGCAGACTAATTTATCCTTTTGTGGGATCGTGTACTTCTTTTCCTCATCCGTGGCCTCGACCAGCGATCCGTAACCAACCGGAATATCAGAATCTCGACGGTAACTGGAAGTCAAATTAAACAGATTGTTTAGCTGGTTATATTGTGGTGAATTGGACGGAGATTCCATATTCCACCAAACCCATTTTTGGAACACCGGTCGTGGCTTTTGTGGCATATTGGATAAGTCCCCACGAATGTCTCTGTGATGAAACAAAACACCGTGGGCTTGGTCATACAGATTTTTGTCATCTGTTAAGCGACAACCTTCAACGTTAAAAATGGTACAGGGTCCAAAACCAAAGGAGGAACCAAATGGCCACATCCAGATTAACATAATGGTCTCCGGTTGTTTCTTTGCCGTCGTCAGTAGTTTTGGTGTAGTTGTAGTTGTTGTTGTTGTAGTAGTTGCTTTGGTTGTGGTTGTGGGATCGCCGGTCAGGGGCTGTAGCTGCTTTGTGTCCAGGGTAACAGGGCAGGAGATGTTCTGTGATTCTGTCTGAGTGTAGTTCTGAATCTTCAGAAAATTGAGGCACATTTCTTCACTGATGTTAGTTGTCTGAACGTGAAAAGCAGAACATTTGAACCAGCTGGTAGTCGGTTCGTAGTACATATAGAATATTGCCACAAAGCTTGACAACAAAACGACAGCAATTATTACGTTCTGAGTCGTTTTGGAGGAAGTTACAGACATCATCTTGATCCTGTGTGGAAAGAAAACACAGTTAATTTTTATTGACTTGATTTTTGTTTTGAGTTAAATCAGTAATAGTAAAGAGCAATCTTTGCCTAGATTTGTGTTGAAATGTTATAATATCTCATGCCAGCATAAGTGTTTACGCTAAACTGAGTCAAACTAAGTGTAAGGTCAGATCTTTCTGGGCATTGTGCTGTTATATTTAAACTGGATTAATGGTAAATGTTGTGGTTTTATTTTTAATGTAATTTTAAAAGTATGGTTAAAGTCATAATTGTTAAAGTACAACATGGTAGTAGTTTATTCACCCGCAGTCATTTATTTCCTGATATTTCTAAGCGCTACTCCAGCGTTTAAGTTTTAAACATGAATTCAAAGCAGAAAATATAAAACTCGGAAGTATATATTTTGTAATATTGCATTTCCATTAAATTTACAGCCTCAGTTACAGTCACGTCAAAATAAAAGTTTGGATGTACTAAATTAAATGAAGCATAAACACAAAACGCAAAAACAAAACTCATAGATAACATACAACGATTAATACACACTTCACACTGCAATAGAAACGACATAAAGTGCTTTTCTCACATTGAGATCGACTATAACTTGCTGTAACTCATTTGAAATGTCAAACAACAGAATAACTTACCTTTGCATGAGATCATAAATGACTGTGTTTCTGAATGGCGCACCTGAACAGGTGTTTTCTCTCCTCCCATGTTTGACGTGCAGATCAGGTGGGATGTGTCGCATTTGTTTGCATTTTGCATTTATTTAAATTTCTACAGATGTCCAAATGTTAAAAACTGCTGGTTTGTCATCATGTCTCTCTCATACGTGGCAGGAGACGAAATAAAATGTCGTAGCGCAAACGGTGCGGCTCATAACAAGCCTGTACAAGCCTGTACGAGCGCCTTCACATTTAACAACTGAGGTGGAGCAACACAGTGGAAGTAAAAAACACAACTAAAAATACATCAACTATGAAATATTTCCATGTATTGTGGCAAAATGTGGCCAAATAAACATTTCTGCTAACTTTAGTAGTTAAACAAGCGTAAACAAGTCTGTTTAACCACGTAGTTTAGTTTTTATTTATGTGGTTATTTGCATAGATGTTTGTTTTATTTTGGGGTTGTGTTTCTGGGATGTTCACTTTGTAGTGCACAAGCAAATGCATTTATACAATGGCAAGAAATGTGTTCAGATATTGGTTAGGCTGATGTAGTTTCATTTAAACCCTTTATTTTGGCATCTTGTTCTCTGTAGGATCCTCCGCATTTTGTTTTAAAATATTATATTTGCATGATTGTTGAACTGACGATATAAGTTGTTTTGTGTTTAGTAGTTTATGTGGTCAGAGGCGAGAACTCAACAAAGTATACAAAATATAAAACCACTTAAAATAGTTAGTAGTCTATAGTAGTAATAGTATTTATGGGTATAGTTAATTGTAGTAATTATGAGTATAAATTAGACGTATGAGATGAGTAAGCTAGTTATTTATTGCTTAGTAAGAGAATATATTTCTTTCTATGTATAACTTTATACTGCTTTTATTTTTCTGAAGTATTGAACTTTTGCAACTTGATCAACTGATTTTTATAAGTGATTTTAAACAAATTGTGATTGTGGTATTAGACTAGTTATGTTAATAGGAGGGCGGAAAATAATGGGATCTCTCTTAACCAGTAACCTTTCCTGTTAATATCACACTTGTGTTTCTGATGAAATGAGAAAATGAAATAAACCGAATGAAAATAGCTTTATGAATATGTGAAATAAAAAAAATAAATGCAACCTCGCTTTCTGGTTTAAGACGCAAAGCAGTCACACCTGGAATTTAAACTCAGTGAACTCGTTAATACTTCTTAACCAGCTAAATTAATCAATAACCTTGTAACTATGTTTTTGTTATTAAACTGTTTGACTATTTGTTGCGTTTCACTTGGCACACATTCACTGTTGGTATCTACGAACGTTTTAAAATGTTAAGGAGACACTAAAAACAAAACGGATTTTTATTAAATGCATTCAGATATTCAGCCCTCCCATCTCATTAAAATAAGTTTTCATTAATACATTTTTTATTCACTTATTGTTTTATGGAATTTGTGATTGTTAATGCACAGAGACTAAAATATGTTTTAATATGTGATACCATTGTTATATATTTGTGGTTTGAATTTATGACGAGACTACAACGCATTTACAACCTTAATGTACAAAGACATCTGACATGAGATCGAAAGAACAACACGTTTTTTTTTAAGTAGCAGTTTGACTGGTATTACAGGAAATTTCTGTACTGGATGACATTTGTGTCTGGCTGAAGCTCGAGGCAAACTGTCCTTTTGTTGTGGTAAAATCTATCCATGGGATCAAATAAAGTCATTAAAGGTACAGTTCACCCCAAAATGAAAATTCATTTACTCACCCTCATGTCGTTCCAAACCTGTATGACGTTTAATTTTGAGGAACACAAAATATATTTAGAAGTTGGTAAACAACCATTAACTTTCATTGTATGAACCACTTTTAATTTTGTGTGAACTGTTCCTTTAAGACCTCCACACCTTTTCTGAGGACGGTGAACTGAGTCACTATTGCAGGAAAACACTATTACAACATTAAAGCATTCATAACATGTCTGTTAACAAAAGCATCCAGGAAGCTTTTTTTATCAGCTTTATTTGACTGGTTGATCAACAGACCAACAGGTGTGAAACATACAAGCTTCAGTTAAGCATGGAATGATTATAATGACAAGAAAACTCTCAATGTGAGTAGATACAGTTTCTCTACAGACGTTTACACTGACCCCTGCTGGCAGTCCATTAATAAACAGACTAATCTAAGAAACTTCCTCAGTCATTCAGGAATAATGAGACCATAAACACCATCAGATGGTCATTTAAAGCCTAAACTTATGACTGCATGAAATTATTTACTATATTACAAGCTTTTTACAACTTAAAAATAGATTTATACCTATCGCTACTGTATATCCTTACATACTCTAGATACATCGTTTTATTTCCTTTTTTTTTTAGAAAGTACCGGTAAGTTCATCAGTAATTATAAGGCAGAAGAGAGGACAGAGAGGCTAAAGGGGCAATATGGTGGAAATCTTTCATAACTGTCCACCTCAGCTATACAACATTTACTGATGACGGACATACGACCACTTTAAAAATAAAAAAGCATGCAAGTTTGTAGTGTAGTGATGGAGTTCAGACAGAGAATAAGCATATATGGAGTTTTTAAACAGTACAATCTAATAATATGACACTGATCGAATCCAGCTGCAAATACACAGAAGTTAGGAAGCAGTACTGAGAAACAGAGCTAGTTTTGTCCTTAAATGACATCTTTGTGGCTATAGGTGGATTCTAAAAGTTACTGCAGGAAAATGACAACTGTACAATTACCACAATTCTGCAACAACATAAGACAACAACTTTTTGTTATGGACTTGTCTTCCAAAATGCAGATGAGTTAAAAAATGATACAGAAAGCTGTTCGTAACATGCAAACACACCCAACATTTATGTCAGACATCGGTCCACGGCATGCAGCGAGTTTATAACAGATGGTTTCTGCGTAACCTGAACAGTTCATTCTACATCAAGTTTTTTACACTTAACAACAGTTTGTTTCAGTATCGGTTAAAATTCCAGTTGTGTTCCCATCGGATACAATGTCAGTCTTTTTTCACCGCTGCCCTGCAGTAACAGTCCACAGGCAACAGGCGAACGAGGTCTGATGTTAGCTGGGTCACAAACATCAAACAGGGTTATGAAAAGAGGAAAGCCAACCTGTAATGTCACAATTACAAAAGCCACAATTCACATTAAAGTTTCGGCACAAAGTGAGGCGTATCAATAGACAACATCTCCAAACCTGAAAACAATGATGAATGAAGATTTGTCTTACAAATAATAACAATGGCGATGAGCTAACCATCATGTTTGAATAATGCTAGAGGATTCTCTTGGCACTTTTTGGACCTGTCACAACTTGTTTTATCGTTCTCTGCCTTTGTAGAAAGTATTTATGTCCAACAAACACTCTGAGAGAACGTTGAGAAATGTTTGTTCCCTGTAAAAGGGGGTATGTCTAAGAAAAACAAAACAACATTTAAATCAGTTCGTATTTTACAGTTCAGGTCACAATCGGTCACATTTCACAGTGCATCACAGGGGATAAACAAACACCCAGATATTTGATATGTCACGCGGTGGGACATTTCTGCTTCCACCTCCAGTGTTCTACCAACACGCAGGATTTGACAACAGAACGCTTTGTAAAATCTCAAAGCACATATAATCAAATGTGCACGGACACCTACAGAAAACAGATACTCAAACATGAGGAAAAATAAGAGTTAGCCATGACTGGTGATGGAACGACACTTTCCTTTAACTGTCCCTCATACCTGAAGATTGCACATGATGAAGATGAAGCTTGATGAATGCACAGGAATGTTATCTGATGATGGGATGGATGTTAATAAGGTGCACGCTTTGAGTTTTCAGATGTGCGTGTGAGATTGTCTGTTTATGAGCGTGTGGATCTGAATGAAGAACTCTCGCGGCCGGTGTAGCCGGGCGGCCGGTCACAGTGTTTACCTCCCCACGGGTGGTAAGGGGGGGGCTCCTCTTATCACTGCCAAACAGAAAGACAGATATCAGTGCAAGATCACTATAAAGCAAACACACAAATTAAAACACTCTTTCTTAAGCTCTCCACACGCTACAAGATTTCTTCCTTTTTGACAATCCTGATTGTTTTGATAGTTCTACAGATGCTCTTATCAGATTGTCCTGAGGCGTGAGGCGTTACGTGCAAACGTGGAAGCACTCTGTTGATTGAAACGATATGATAACCAATCAAAAAGCGAGCTGACAGAAGCGGGAAGGCGAGTTTTTTAGATGAAACATCTAGGTGATCTAGTATACTGCCAAAATTACTAGTATACAAGACAGCATACTGCGTAGAACACGAAATCCCACAATGCAATGTGCCAGCTCTGATCTTTCATTCCCAAAGTGAGCGAACTGGAAACATTATGAGTGATGATTTTCAACACAATGTTTTACAAACGTTATGTGCTGTTTAATACTGCAGAGCGGTGAATAACAATAAGCAGAAATAATATTCTTTTACAAATACAGTACAAGCACAATTGACGTAGTTGTTGCCGGGATACCAAAGCATTCAGCATGTAACTCATGTTAACAAACTGACTGCAGTTCAAAAGTTCACCGTGTTAATTTTGTTTTAAAGCACGCAGCCGCATACAATGTTTTCTCACCTCTGCTGGCTTTGCTGGGGTAAATCTTGGTGAAATGTCTGTATTCTTCCGGAGGAGGGAAGTCATCCAGAGGATGAAATGAATACTTGGACTCGAAGTCGTCTGTTAGAAAGAGAGAAAAACTCTTCAGTGATGATCAGAAGTCGTGACAAACGGCTGAACTGTGACTCAAACGTGATTCACAAATTCTGCTTTTACTTCTTAAGTATCTCCCATCTTTGATGGAGTGATTGCATACAGATTTGTTTTGTTTCTGGTAATGTCACTGGATTGTTGTTAAGACGTGAAGTCTTACAGTGATGTGGGTGTGTTTTGTGAGTGTACACGCCTGTAAATTTGTTACATGACAACTTTATGGGATGTGAAAATGAATTTGATCTGATAATTTTAGGTTCAGCAAAACGAGTTGAAGTGAGTTTGAAGGACTCACCTACAAAGGAACGAGAAATGGGGGCGTGTCCATTGCGAATGGGTGGGGGAGGGGGCGGGGGTCCAGCTGGAGTGCGGGAGGGGGGAGGAGGGGGCTTGCCTCGACTCGGAACGTCTGAGGAGCTGCCGTGGGTCCGGTAAGGAGGTGGAGGGGGTGGAGCTTCACGCCCGTTCCGTGACGGCTGCCCAGGAACCGGAGGAGCTAGTGATATAAATAATGTTGAAACCAGGATAAAAATGTTCCACAACAGATGCAATAAATATTTTATCACCTATGCAAGGCATGTAACATGCTACATGTTAGTTTTAGCAAACATTAGGGCAACATTTTAAAAACATAAAAGTTAAGAGATCCACCATAATTTATTGATCTTTAAATTGTTCCAAACACAAGACACTGTTATTTTTGTTGGATCTGCACATTTATCAGACGGTAAAAGTTATCAGAAAGTGTCTTACAGTGCATTTAAGTTACATTTTCTCGGTATGTGCGTTCTCTAGATAGCAAACGCATGACTCTTGGTGTTGTTAGCAAGATGCTCTACCAGCTAAGCTACAAGAAAACAATATGTACAGCCTAAATGCACTGCAAGTTGCTTTAGACTGATAAATCATTGCTTAAATCTCTCAGCAAACCAAAAGCGACTGTGCAAAATGACATTTCTAGACCTCACCTGCTCCTCGTCCTGGAGGCTCTCGTGCTGGAGGGGGGGGTCTGCCAGCCTGCGGGGTGGGTGATGGTGGTGGGGGAGGCGCGTGTCCGCGTGTTGGTGTATGTCCACCTGCTGAAGGTTTCTTGCTGAGCGAGTTGTGTCTCTGGGGTAGCTCAGGGGCAGCCTCGTTCACAGGACTAGACGGCCCATTCGAAACCCCGGACTGTTGACGGTAAGGGGGTGGGGGCGGGGCCAGGGAGGAAGAGGATGACGAAGAGGAGCGGCTGCTGACGGGTGATGGAGGAGGTTTCACCGGAGGGGGTGGTGCGTTCTCGCGCACCGGCGCTGGAGAGGGTCCTCTCTGACCAGGAGTTGGTGGGAGGGGCTTTTCACGGTTATAGGAGGCCGCCGCGGCCTTCTGCGGTGGAGCAGGTGGAGCGTTTCCACGGCGACACGTGGGGGGTGGAGGAGGAGGGGCCGAAGAGCTGTGCTTCATGCCTGTAGACGGGCTGCTGCCCCCGCCGGGGGAGCGGGAGAGATCGGGCAGGGACGGTCTCTGGGAACGGCCGGACTCTGGAGAAGAGGTCTGCTGAGAGGCAGCGTCTGGATCCTCGTGAGGTACAGGAGGACGAGGAGCAGCTGAACGGGTACCAGATCTGCCTGCAGAACCGTCTACAACACATCCAGAACCTCAATGATTAACACAGTGCACATTAATGCAATGTTATAACATTCAATCTACTACCTAAATTAATAAATGTACATTTAAAAATTAAATGTTACAGTGAGGCATCTGTCCTCAGACATTCTTTAAAGAGGCAGTTCTCAACTGATTTAGCTTCAAAACACAGAATTGGCACTGGACAAACTGTAAGTTGTTAAGTGCCAATGCAACAATATAATAAATAATAAAATTATTAATATTATACAGGCTAAAATGAAACCTAATATTTATATGCATAAAAACATTATTGCACATGAAACAAACATAAATAGGGCCAAACACTGTATTGAGAACCACAGCTTTAAAGAGCACAATTTAAAATTACACAGCACTGAAGTGACCAAACACACAAATGTTTTGATAAAACACACCTCCCACAGGTCTCAGTTTTGGGACACCTCCCTGAAACAGCGCCCCCACTGGTTGGACCGAGGCAGAAGCCGCGGCACTGGTGGACACGGCCCCCCCGTTTCCCTTCGGCTCTGCGGCACCAAAACAATTCACTGACTGATCGCATTCGAAAGATTAATCACAAATAATCAATTGCTGAGTGTTTAAGAGAATTGTGCTCAACTCTCAGCTCACTAACTTTCAATTAAAGGTGAACTTCTGTCATTTACAACAGCAACTTTCTTCAGTTTGGTCCCTTTGCAGATGTCGGACAGAAGTGCTCCTCTGCCCTTCGCTTCATCTCGAGACAGTTTTGGAGGTGTCGTGTTCGCCTGACAACAACAACAACACATTAACACATACAATCATTAACATGGTAATTTAATAATAACAACAGCTGGAACGTTTTATATCAGTGAGGCTCAGACTACAGGGCTTGAAATTTGATCATAATGTTGCAATAATGTTGCAGTAATGTAACTGGTGAGTACACTTATTTAACCGACTTGTCAAAAGTAAACCAGGCCCTGGTGATAGTTAGAATACTCACCTGGTTAAGGGTGGGGGGAGGAGGGGGTCCACCTGGAGGTGGGGGAGGAGGGATGGGCATCCTGGATTTGTGTTCACTACCTAGTGTGCCACACTTAAAACTTCATGAAGATGTTAACTAACAAAACAGAAAATAGGTGTAAATCAAAACACAGTACACAGCATGTTAACACCGAAACAGTGAAAACAACTGTATAGTTGTTAGTTATGGTTACTATGAATGAAAATAAACCATTTTAAAGAATGCCTACATATCAACACACATAACTAGGCTGTCAGCCATTCATATGTGCTTAACGATTCATAATAGTAAACTTGTTTAACTAATCTGTCTTAACACAATGGAGCAAACCTCACCCTGTTTAGTTCCTTATGATAAATTACCATGGAAACTATAGTTGATACTGTTATTGTTACTGCTGTATAATCACACCAACCTTAATACGGGATGTCAAAGCATGCAAAAAGCTTTCAGAAGCGGGTTTTACTGTAATTGTTATATAATTTAGAGGAATGATGGTATGCAGATTATGCAGCATGTAAACAACTCGGCCTGTGCTAAACGGTTAACATGCATCTTATCGCATTTTACCCGAATGCATCATTTAACTACATTTCACCTGGTTAACCAGTTAAGCATTAGAGGTCGGTCGTCGCCGGACATTTAAACCTTTATTTCATGAATGTGATGGTGAATTAGCTTTAGCTTAGCTTGGCCTCGCGCCTGGCGGGTGCGCTCGTCGCGTCGCGACGTTTCCCGCCGCGCGCGTCGAGTGTTTGTGAATAACGTGGCCGGTGGTGATAAAGTGACATGGCGTGATGTTTCTGTGAAAATGCACAGCGTGTAAATCCTACTTTTCTCTGCAACATCCGACGTTTCCGCAGACCAGCTTCCTCTCAAACATCATCTCGCGCGTCTGTCGCTTTGATTCGCTCCTGTAGTCGAACAGGAAGTGACGTCACTACATGCATGCGTCCATTTATTATTATTATTATTACTTATTTTTATCATCGTTGTTGTTGTTATTGTTACAATTCACACAATTCAATGTAGCAGTGTGTGACTTGTATCTTTGGTCCCCACAATGGTAGAAAAACAAGAATACACACACAATGGTTTTTGGTTTCTGTAGTGGTTAATCAGTGGTTAACCACTGGTTAGTCACCTTAATCTTGTCTTTCATTTAGGTTTTGTTATTTCTTGTTCTGAGGTGTCTGTCTGATTGTTTTATTGTTTTAAGGTGCGGTTGGTTGTTTATTGGATGGGTGAGGTCTGACTTCATTATTGCTTCTTTTTAATTCCTCCTTACAGCTAATTACTGGCATTATTCTGATAACATTACCACTTTACAACATCTTATCACAGCAGTCTGTCAATAGTAGCATTTTTCACACTATTGTAGTTTCCATGTAGGTTGTTTAAGCATCCTGGAGACTCATGTGTTGTCCAGCTTTTATTTATTGTCTCTTCATGTAGACCCAGACTGACTCAGTGATGGTGAGATCAGATCTCTGTGTGGGCTTTACCGTCTGCTGTAGGATTTCTTGTTTATACAAAAATCTTGCCTAATTTTTACAGTTAATTGCAAAGATGGTTTAGATATTTCCTAATGACAATGAAAGACATCAATAGACAAAAACATTTTTGTTTATGAAGCAACTAAACTGCGTAACGTTTGTTTAATCTTGAATAATAAAACTCAAGAAGCTGTCACAGTGAATTCAATTCAGTTTATTTATTTGAAAAAAAAACAGTCAAACTGAAAATGTTTAGTATAAATACATATTCAGTGTGACTTCCTTTTTTTTGGCCTGTGAACTTCCTCTTACAGGTGAGCATGTTGAAATGACAACATCACTGACGGGTGTGTGTACAGTAATCACCACTGAAACCTTCAAAATCACTTAATCTCATACTGTAAATACATCACGTGTCACTCGCAAGGTGGCTTGAATCCTGTTTCTCAGGACAGACAGAAAAAAGGAGAAGCGTGGGCCAAAAGTTACAGAGTACCTGCAACAAGTTTCTTAAGTCGTGTTTATCTCTCTCCCTGCTTCAGTTTGTGAGAAATATTCAGAAAAAAACAGCTGGTTTTGAGGTA
>JAZGTK010010283.1:0-16519 GCA_036877625.1 Ambastaia sidthimunki | reverse complement strand
AGCAGCAGCAGTGTTTTCTGGGAAATATAATCTGAGTTATGCTGTTCCAGAGGCCATGCACCTGCATCTGATTGGGCTTTCTGCATGTACAACCACACCAAAGCGCCACTGCATCATTTATCATGCAAAACAGTTCCCACTTCTCCATCAAAAGATCTCAGCTCAGCGCTAATACAGTGGGCTGGCTGGGCAGGTGGGGATGTATTTTTTCATTCTCTGTCTTATTATTTGTGCTTTGAATAAACCTTATGTTTGCGTTCTCTCACTTTCTTGCTCTGTTTCTTTATTTCTTTGCTCTCCCATTCATTGCACCCTCTGTATCTTCCTCTCTCTTTCTCTCATTTTACCCCATCTTTTTTTATTTTCCTCTGCCACCTTTATTCATTTGTTCGAAAAGGCCTCAGACTGGGAATTAAAGAACCAGGACTGCATCATGATAAGAGAATGAGACGGGCACTAGTGTTTAGGCTCCTTCACATAACAAAGGGACACTGGCTAAAGTCATTGCACTGTTACCTAGAGAGCGGGTGCTTGGCGACAGCCACTCATGGTTTTGACTGAGCGCTCTAATTACTCCAGCTGCCAGGAGACAGTGCTGAGATGAATAAAACCAGCTATTTGCTGCTGGGCCTCTGTTTTCACAAAGCAGTCAGAGCCCCTTTTCTTGCATGTCTGATCTCCGCCCAACCGATCTGTAGATTTTGAGTTTTTCTTGGAAGTGAAGGAACAAGACGCTGTCAAGAGCTGATGCTATGGAGAAGCATGTCCGGCATTCCTGGTGTCTAAATAAGAGTGAAATTACACCTATTTATAGGCAACACCAAGGTCAAGTGATGTAACAAGGCATACCACAGAGATTTTAATTTAATTATTGACTATAATCACCATGCGATTCAATTGTCTGAAGGAAGACCATGTAGGCATACCTGAAGTGTGGCAGCGAGACGCAATGTCTTGTTCCCTTTCTTAGGGAACCAGGTTACATACGTAAAACTGAGATGTTCACTTGTGAGGGAACCTGACACTACATCAGGAGCTTAGACTATGGGAAAGTGTATATCCACTACACCACACTAAGTGAAATGGTTGCCCCACTATGGAAACTTGTAAATACATTATAGAGCACAGGTAACAAAATGGTCAACCAATGAGGACCTGAGCCCTTGGAGTTGAACTTACACTGTATATAGGCTGTAAAACCTAAAAAAAATGTGCGGAGACGACCAGCCTACCACAGCAGGAACATTAACCAAAGATGCACCCTTAGACAAAGCCTTAGAGAATGCTACAATCAACGTGGAGTGGGCCCTAACTTGCTGAGATGTGTTCCTGAAGAAACTCCAGCACTAAACCAACTGGGCAGTGGACTGGATCAAGATAGTGCTGGTTGCACAAAGATACAAAGAGCTGCAATCAGGGCATAGGCTTTCCTAGTTGAGGACGCTCTAGAGCTCAGAATCGTCTCGACAACCTCAGCTGAAAGACCAAAATCTTTAAGATGGCACCCCTTAAAGGCCAGACTCACAGTTTTCAGATTTCTGGCCAGGGCTGAAATCTCACCCCCCTGTGCTTGAGACACAAGGGGTCTCCTAACAGTAAGTTCCCAAGGAGATCACCAAGAACCATACTCTAGCTGGCCAGAACAGAGCCACTAGTAACCACAGGGGACATTGTGCTGACTCCTTGGAGGTCCTCTGTTGGTCTTACCTTTGCCATATGGAGGGTCTATTCCCCAGGCCTTAGCTCTTGCTTTCAAAGGGATGTCCACTCTCAAATTAATCTGCCCTGGAATGGAAAAAGCTCTGAGGGACAGCACCCTGGTCTAAACCTAGACCGTCTAAGCCAGAGGATTTGCTGTGCCACATTGAACAGGGGTGTATTGTCCTGTGGTGATTTATATAAAAACACTGCTGTATTGTCTGTTTGAACTAAAGTTGTGGGAGAAAGTGCTTTAATGATAGAAACACTGGTCACATTTCCAGGCCATTTATCTGCCATAAGAGATAAGGGCCCTCCCGCAGACCACTAGTTGGATGAACAAGAACTGTACCCAAGGTCATGAGAGAGGTATCCATTGTAAGAGCTTTGCAATGGCAGCATGCCCCAAGAATGGGACCCAAGGTAAGGAACCAGGATGTTCCCTTTCAGGAACTCGAGCTGCGTTGAAACGCTCCAGCATTTATGCACTCTGAATCACATGTCAAATCATCCAGTTGCGGGATGATACGTCACTGAGGGGGCTCTTGAGGGGGCTGACTGTGTGCATTGTAAGCACCTCTTTATGCACACGCTTCGTTCCCGGAAGGCTGTATTTATGGAGGGAGCCTTCATTAGTGTTCCCCATGGCGTCGGTCCTGCTTCTGCTGAGGCAGAGTGAAGGATGCATTCGTGGGGTTCACAGTTGGATTTGGTGGAGGGAATTGTTCTTGTTCCTCACCCACCAGGTCCTCTGCTCTCTCTCTGGGTTCGGAAGCCTGCACTGCGGTTACTTCCCCCCGGGGGAAGGGCTCATCCCTCCGCCTCTCATCCACTGAAGAGATGGATGCAGAGAGCATTGAGGAATCCTCTGTTGTCCCCCGAATTGAGGAGCTGCTGGAGGTTATTACTCGTGCTGTGGCCAAGCTGAACATCAGTTGGCCCGCCGAGCAGCAGACTGTGCTACAGAAAAGCCTCTTGGATGAGCATTTTCTACCTTTACAATTAAGGTAAAAAAATAGGATTGTGGATGCAGCTCTGGATCCTCTGCAATACCATGGCATCCGTATATATTAAATTATATCGACGATTGGTTGATATTAGCTAATTTAAATCAGATTGCAGTTCGGCATCGAGATGTCATCCTGGATCATTTAAAACAATTGGGGTTCAGACTGAACACCAGGAAAAGTGTGCTTTCTCCAGCGCAGAGAAAAATTTATCTGGGTGTGATTTGGGATCCGATAATGATGCAGGCATGATTGTCTCCTGCTCGAGTAGATTCAATCCTAAGTACAGTCAGGAGAGTCAAAGAAGGCCAGTCATTCACTGTAAAGCAGTTTCAGCGACTGCTGGGTCTCGGCAGCCGCTTCCAATGTTATTCCATTTGGTCTGCTGCACATAAGGCCCCTACAGTGGTGGCTCAAAACCAAGAAGTTCTCCTTGAGGGGGAACCCTTCCCGTCAGATCAAGGAGGGCAGGGAAACCTCAGTATGGATAATGGGCATCTCGTTCCCATAGCATTTTGACGCAGCTCGAGTTCCTGAAAGGGAATGTCTCAGGTTATGTATGTAACCCAGGTTCCCTGAAGGGAACGAGATGCTGTGTCTCTTGCCATACTTCTGGTACCCCTTGTCCGCGCTCGCTTCATTTTTTTATAAGCTGGGGGCGTGCGCAAAAGCATGTGCTTTTATAGCTTCCGTGACGTCACCCCACCTGTGATGTATTGCCCCACGATTGGATGATTTGACACGTGATTCAGGGTGCATAAATCCTGGAGGCGTTCCCATAGCGTTTCGATGCAGCGTCTTGTTCCCTTCAGGGAACCTGGGTTACATACGTAACCTGAGACATTTTTCATGAAGCCCATGGCGTGTAACCCTTACCACCCAGAAGAGAAGGTTTCATGTATGAAACCACTGCTTTTGAATCTGAAAACTGAAATAGACTTATAGGCAGTAGACCCAATGGGGTCAGGTTGGCCACTGCTGCTATGAAACTTAATAGCCTCTGAATTTAGAGGACGGCAAGGTGTTTGCCGATGCTGCTCACAGCTGCATCGGCAAACATGAAGCTGATGCGGGCCATGATCTTGATGCTGCTCACAGTGGCAAGGATAGACTCTACATGAGCAGAAAACAGATGTGCCCGCATCATGGTTGAATCCTACACGAACCATAGAAAAGTAGTTCTCTGCACTAAAGAAGGCATCTTCTTCTGTGCTGCTACCTCCTGAGAACTGGCCAATATCAGCCAGTCATTGATGTAATTTAGTATGCAGATGCGCTAAGTCGGCCATAAACCTCCTCAGAGTATGATTCAGACAATGTTGATCTAAAATGGGACGCAGACCCCCTCCTCCTTAGGCACTAGAAAGTACCTGCTGTTAAAGCCAGACTCTCTTTGGTAAGGAGGAAAACATTCTATGGTCTCTTTGCTGAAGAGAAAGATAACCACCCAACAATATTCACATTTTGCTTCTGAATGTTAGCAGAAGAACAGGGCTGGGAAGAACTATCTGACGCCAGCAAGGTTCAGATTGTTTTGCTCCCAGTACCTGTCAACAATGGTATTAACTGCGCCATGGAACCTTGGAGAAAAAACAGGGGCTTCAGGGGCTTCTAGGAGAAAGGCCTTATCTCTTGATGCCTGTTAGGTTAAGCCAAAGATGCCTTTTTGTAGCCACCAAGGCAGCCATAGAATGGCTGATAGCATGGGTCATCTGTTTGGTGGCACAAATAATAAGGCCTGTGGCCCAGTGGAGGTCTTTAGCCACCTTCTGATACAGTTCCTCATCATGGTCCAGCTTCTTAAACAAGTCAGTCTGGTATGCTTGCAAAACCACCATGGTGTGCAAAGAGGTGTCAGCCTGACCTGCTGCTGCATGTGCCTCGCCAGCTAAGCTAGATGTTACTCTGCAAAGTTTGGAAGGTAAGGCAGGTTTCCTTTATGACAATGCTGTTGATGGGGAGAAACAGACTGTAAGTGTCATTTCCACACTTGGCATCACCCTGTATTTATGCTCATGCGCCCCTTCAAGTGAGCAGCAATTCATGGTTTGCTGGGTTACAGGTTCTTCCAAGATGTCTGGAAAGTTGGGGAGAAACAGGAGTTTATGGCAGGAAGTCTGCATCCGGGGTGAAAAAAGGAAGTCATCCAGTTTAGATTGGACAACCTGCAGTTATTTCTGTTTAATCTTATTTTAACTTTACAGCGTCTTTCACTGTGGACAGCCAGCCCCTCAAGAGCTGACTTAGCGTAAGAGCTGACTTTCTTTCTATTTCTCTGCCTAAATAGAGACCGGCCAAACCACACATCCATCTATCCACACATCCATTCATATCTGTTTATCTATATATAATATAACATCTTGTTAGGTATCTTAATTCATCCCAGTAGAGGGTGAATCTCATAAAATATGTAGTACATAAAGTACATGTCCCAGTTACATTTTACATTTATTTCACATATTTCACACAGTAAGAAAGGAATATGCATTTTTTTACCTGGTTTTTGCCCACTGTCTGTTTACACACTGTGCCAAATGAAGTTAGATTTTAACAACAAAATTCCATGTTTTGTTCCAACAGCATAACAAAGGCAGTTATGCAGTTTTTCTTAACCTGTTCATCCCTGCCTGAAACACAATCCTAGATTTGCATTATCTTTAACAAAATCCCTGCACAGTGGTACAGTACATAATGCATATTGCCAGAAACCAAAATGTTATGTGTAGGCTGATAATCTTTGCCCTGGCCATCCAGTGAAAGATAACATGATCAATAAAACTGGAGAAAACATTCTTGGAATCCTACAGGAGCATTCAGACAACAAAATCTGGTACTGCCAATGACCAATTTGACAATAAAATCTTCTCATGTTGTGATGGAGAGAGTGTAGAAATGGACTGGTTTTTACTTAATTTATTCCCCTATGCATCTTTAATGCAAGGAAGCCTAAGGGCTGTCTTCTTTGGAGTGACCCAGCGAAAAGGTATACATTCAGTGGAGACTTAAAGCTTAAATACACAGATCCCAGTCACATTCCATCCTCTGAAACCACAACATCTTAAACATCGTCTTCTCTTTTCTCCTAAAAGATTCCCCCATGGTCACCAGTAGAGACAAAACAGTATGAATCACAAAAATGGAATTTCTCCCACAGCAGGTCAGCCAGGCAGGCATAAGTAGGCTTCTTCCTCCTCATTAGAGTTTGATTTGTCTTGTTTTGGTCTTGTTTGGCAGCACTGTGTCCCACAGCTCATCGGACCTGGCCCACCCCAAGAGTGGTAGGGCAGCTTTTGTTTAAAATTGGTTGATCATTCTCCTGGTGCAGCTGCTGTTTTCAGAATGAAGACTAAAGAATGTGATGCTAAAGTCTAAGACAGTTTCTCATCCTCTGTCGCTGGTCAGTTACCATCCTCTCAGCTTAACAGTCATTAGGGTATTAGTAGGCTGTCTTAATATCTGTTAACACTTTATTTCGATGGTCTCCCAACAAACATTTTTTTATTTTTAGACACTGTATTAACATTATTGTTTGGTTAAAACAACATTATTGAAACATTTTAAATTTTGTAACTACTTAAAAATAATGTATATTTTTATATATAATATATATAGCGTTAGAAATTTGTTCTGTTAATGTTATCGCAAGAACGTTTTTTGATAACATTGACAGAAAAACGTCTAAAGAATGTAAGCCAATGTTCTGAGAATGTTCCCTGTTTGTTGGGTAGTTAGTAGAATGCCTAAGGTGAACTATCAAAATAAAGTGTAACCATGTTTGGCTGCATTACAGGCAGTTAGCATGTTTACAATGTTCCTCTGTGGTCTTCGAGTACATGTTGTTGATGTCTCATATTTGATCCCTCTCATTACTTTATTTAATCTCTCTCACAGTTGCTTGTTTTTTAAAAATGCAAAACACAGTGGCACAGATTCAAATTATTCAGTGCTGCTTTTTTGCATAAATCATCCACAAACCCCTGCTTGCTCATGTTTGCAGCTCTAGAAGTGACTGGAATGAGGGATATGTGGAATTTAATAAAAGAGCATTGCTCTAATCTTTTGAAGATGCAGTTGAGCTTCAGGGCTTCCCTCAAATTGGAAATGTGTGGAGGAAGATGGGAGAAGTTTGGGAATGACAAGAGGGAGGAAATTGCAGGTTGTGTTTCTGAATGTAGGGCAATCAAGCCATACAGCTCTAGGTGGAGTGTGCTGGAGACTACTAATCTCCTTTTTTAATCCTCCTTTTTAATTCAGAGTAACAAATCTTGATACCCTTTTAGAGCCCAATTTTGGAGTTCAATATGTGTAAATAAGGTCACAGAGCATTTACGGCAAGTTAGCTGAGCTCAGAGAGATTGTTGATAATGAGTTATCAAGTGTTACTTAGTGATTTGGTTTGATACTGAAGATACTATAAAGCTCAGAAACAACAGGTAACTGGTAGATGAACAATTATTGATCAGATTAAAGATATGCTGGATATGCTTGTGGCTGGACAAGATTAACAGAATCTTGCCATACCGAAATTGATAGGATTCACTGAAACAACGTATTGACTGGTCTACGCTGGTTTGGTACTGGTCAAGCTAGTGGACCAGCATAGCCATGCTGTTTGTCTTCAAAACTTAACTGGTCAGGCTGGTTGCCCAGCAGGGTCTTTTTGATGAAGCTGCTTGACCAAGCTTAAATTATCCTGGGTAGGAGATAGCTTTTTTGTACTATATATAGAGATCTCTGTGTTAAAAGTTTGAAAGAATATTTTTTTGAGTAATAAATGATAAATTCAAATCGACTTTAAAGGCTGTGCAATAACGGCTTTACTACGTTTTAAGATTCTAAGCCTATACCTCCACCATAATGAAGAGATTAAAGCTCTGTCAGTCTCCACTGACAGAAACACTAACACCTGTAATAATGTTTATCCGTCATATTCTGTTTTCTGAGTTTTCTGAGTTTCTATGTTATGTGACTTCATCACATGCTGGTATTTCACAGAATAAAGCATGTGATGAACAAATGCAGATTTCTGCACCCCAGAGTGAGTAAATACCGCATATGCTTTTAAAGCTGGGCATTCGCTTGATTTATGTCATCCCACAGCACAGGTGCTTGCTATAGCAATGTGTGCAGATGAGGCTCATGTCCTCATCTGCACCACTATTAGTTTGTAGTACCACTATTGTGGCACCACTATAGTGGCACCACTATTGATTTGTAATCGCACCAGAGACCGGTGTTCCATATTAAATACAGTGGTGAGAGCTCAACCCTGCAGCACAGCTCTGGTTACTGCCTTATTTAGCCTGGTGATAAATTCTCTCACACTTTTAGATAATAAGGAGTTTGCATTCTTGAAGGCTTCATCTCCTCTGAATGTATTATATGGTAGTCACATGACAAGCCTTTATCAGTGGAGTTGGAAGGGTGTCTTCTTTAATTGTGACCTGCCCCCCTTCAATGTTACAAATCACTTGTCACTGGAAAGATTATTTCTTAGACCCACAAAGAGCACACAAGTCTTAGTCAGAAAGAGTATAGCTTTTTAATTTTATTTATTTTTTAAGAACTCTGAAACACCGGGAAATGACTGGATTCTGTAGCTGCAAACACTCCCCTGTCTGTAACATCAAATGTCCACCATATTGAAAGTGGACAAGGTGGCCTGTCAGCTACAGATAAAAATATTCCCCAGGAAGGACTAATGGTATAATTTCAGCATCAACCAGGCCTCTTAGATCAACCTGTGGGTAAGAAATGAATAATTGCTGGAGATTGTGCTCACATTACACAAGATGGCAGTATTAGTCCAGAGCTCTCTATCACCAGGCTGATTGTACCTCAGCCTACAGTGATGTAAGCCACTACAATGAAATTTATTAGGGAAAAGTGTTGTTTGACTAGTTTTTTAAGTATTTTATTAGCTAACTTCTGGCTTACTTGAATTACTGCAATAACCACTGCTAAATTGTAGGCTGACAAAAGCTTAATTTGAAATATGTGTCTACAACATGTCTAAAACTGCTACAGTCTGTAAACAAGCAAACTAATAAAGCTACCAAAATAAGTCTTTTGTAATAGGTATTTTGTGTTTTTATGCATTTATTTCCGAGAAACATAGACCTACATGACTTTGAATGACCTGCCATTCAAAAGATGAATCCATATTTTTAATATTTTTATTTTTGCTTCTGCTTGATAAATGAAAGAAAAACAAATGCATATGTACAATCCAGGGATTTCAATGCCAAAAAGAAACATCTTTTTTGAATGTAATCATAGCAGTTTTTTTGCATCCCACGCAGAGGTGGATGCCAAATTGTTTGCAGAGGAACATTTCTCCCACATTCTGGAGACTTTCTATCTCCTTTCCGCATGTTGGAATGTGGGGCCTACACAGCCAATTTCCAGAGTAACATGTACAGGGACAAGAAAATCATTACCACAAGATTCATATTGATAGCTGTTCTTTTAATGCTCAGAGACCAAAGTTTAGCCGTAAAGTCCTGCAGCTAAAGGCTCAAAGATAGATCAATGTCAACAAACTGGGAATGGCAGTCCAACCCTCATGGAATGAGCAGAGCTTCGGGCATGGAAAGTCATATCGTGATGTCTGGCCAGTATGGTTTCATTTCATGAATTCTTTAATGTGCTAAGTCCAAATGGTCCCAAATGTCCCCTATTGCTTGCCAGTCTAAAATAATTGAGGAGTTTTCCACTAGGTTTCTCTCAAAATTACAACCTCTTTCTGGACTCATGGCTTTCAGGCCGAAAGCTCTGGTCCGATGATGGAGCTGCGTATGACTGTAATCTACAGATGTAGTGGAAATTGACCCCCCGGAGAACACCCCCTCTCCCCCCGTCTGTAACATCATTTATTCTGCCACCCAGTCACTCTGCTCATAGATCAATGTTACAAACTAACAGAATGAGAAACTGAAAACAGTGAACATATTAAATGCATGATAAAAAATAAAATCAGGTAGCCCATGTGGAAGCATAATTGGTGGTTAAAGCACCATGAAGTTAAGGTCCTAATACTGAAACAAGGATGGATTTGCTTAATTAAGATTAAAATGAATTAAGATTAAGTATTAAGATAGGAATTATACTGTTTATCCACATTTCACTTGCTTCATCTACCACTTGAATGCCATTTTTTACTGAGCTGGATGCAACGTATTATAGAATTGTCTTTACTATAGTATACAAGCAATGCTGCTTTGGAATTTGCCCAATAGCAGCACTATTATTAAAAGGTATCACCTTTTTCGGAGAACCATTGCGTCGGGAGTGCAATACACCTTTTAAATGCTGCCTATGTAGGCAGCATAATAGGTTTTGGAATAGAGCCCATAGCGTAAACTTTTCACAAAAATTTTGAGAAACATTATGAGGTTCTTACATCTGGACATGAAACTTAAATCTTAACAACTCTTTCTTTAAAAATTTTGACACAGGCATTGAGGTTACTGACAGAATATTGTCTTAGTTTAAACAAAAGCACAATTCAAGGTCAGTTTAGAAATACCTCATTAACCAACCCGTCACATAAAAGAACAACAAATTATGCTGTTTTAATGTGTTATAAATAAATACTACATTGCCACCTTCCTCATTATTAATGGCCATAAAAAAGTTCAGGCCACCTGAATCTGAATTAATCAAAGTGGAACCAAGTGTGTATGTTAAAGGCTTTTTCGGACCTGCTATGAAGTTATTTTTGGACTGTGTGTTGTGCGACACAGGATGAATGAGCCAGACAGTCACTATGCCCACAAGGGCTAAGAGAAATGGTGTTATTTTCAAGACGAATGGGCATCAAAGCTTTTAGGTACACAACAGAAATCCAATGAAAGGGAACATTGCATCATTTGATGAGGCATTCTGGGCGTCCCTGGGGAAATTGAGCCCTGTGGCTATATGACAAATGTATGTTAGCTGAAGTGATTTTAGAGTGGCCTGTGACACACATCACCTGCAGTCCTGCACTCTTTGTCCTTGAAGATGGTTTTTCTGAAGTCCACTACTTCACTATTACCCTGTTTCACCCTGCAGCCAAGTTGAAGCTTTGATGTATGCCGCATTTAGAAACATGGTCTCATATGAAAGGGTCAAAGGGTTTCAATCATGTTTACTATGTTTCCAACAATTTGCAAAACATTCAGTAAATACTGCTGGTGAATGGTGTTTTATGTAATACAAGTGGGTAAATGCCTACAAGTTCATTGGCTTCTACCTTCAATACAGTCCTACAATAATTCTTAAATGGCTCTTTGCCAGGGTGCTGTGGCTCTGTAATGTACATATAACCTTCACATTGCAGAAAATGTTCCTTGTAGTGAAAAAAGGTTTCCTATCAAAAGCTACACTAGATGCGGTTTCATAGTACTAATGACAACGTTCTTTGTTCGACCAGTTGTGAAGCTTGTGTGTCAAACAGAAAAAAAGGAAAGATTAGAAAAAGAAAGTAAGAAAATTAACAGTATTAAAAATGTCTAAGATCAGGACATGTGTTCCTCCCTGCTCTAATCCTCTCCCTGAATATGACTCATGTTTTGTTTTAAGTGCTTGGGGGAAGAAAATGCTACACTCGCTCTTCAATCCAGTGAGTGCATGCACTGTGAGCACTTCATAAGTAAAGTTCTTTGTGCTCGTCTTGCGTTCTTTTGAGAGCAGAGCCCCACATTAAGATTGTGGGCTCACAGGTTGATCTGGCTGAGCAGCAGGAGATGTGCTCTTTCCTTTCTCTCGCTGTCTCACCAGAGCAACACGTGGTTATATGATGATGCCCCAGGTGGAAGAGACGCTGACTAGCTATCTCTCTCCTGGAAGCTCATCATCTCTGGAAAGACCAGCGCTCCACACCAAGCCGTGCAGAGTAACATCCTTACTGGTGGGGAAGGCATTTCAGGCAGCAGGTTAGGCTGATGCTGCCCTGCACACTATAGCTGTGTTACAGGTGTATCAGGCTGACCTGCTGAATAATCTCAGCACGGGCGAGGCTATAGATGACAAAGCTATCTCAGAGCTCCGGTAGGTCACAGATTTGTCTCTCTGGGTGACTAAGCACATCGTCCATGCCATACACCATTCTGTGGCAGTGTGGAAAGCGAGTCGTGCTCCTCCTTATAGAGATTGGGGACCTGCTCACAACAGCCTAAATGGATGCCGGACCTAGGACCCATTATCTCTGCTAAAAAAGAAATCCTGAGGCTTTTGCAACCAAGCACTATGGTGGTGTGACCCCTTGTGACGGGGCGCATAGAATTATATCAAGTAGCTCCTTTCCGACTCCATAGCATGTTCCCCTCCAGCAGAGAGAGAGTCAGGCTATTACAGTCTGTACTTTCTTTTTCCCCAAAATGATGGGGGGCTGCGCCCGACTTTAGATCTTCTTTAGGTCTAAACTATTTTTTCAGAACATAGTTCAAGATGCTAACGATCAAAATGAAAACCTCAAGGACACATTTTCATATAGAAATTCTGCCACAACACAGGAAGTTTATGAGTTTAATTTTTGGGGGCTAAGCTTACCAGTATCAGGTAGCCTTTTCACCCTGCACTTACAAAAAATGTATGGCCAGAATCAACTAGTCGTCTATGTAATTTAGAATGCGGATGCCCTGATTTTGCATTGGAGACAGAGCTGCATCCATGCATTTTGTGTATGTGCGGGATGACAAGGCTACGCCAAATAGAAGGATGCCAAACCGATAAGCTTTGCAAAAGCATCTCATTCCTGCTTTTTCAGAGAACAGGGTTACAGTCAAGTAACCCGAAGCGTTCTTTAGACTACTAAAAAGCTTCCTTAAAAAAACTTTTACTGAAAGTACAAATATGATTCTTTTGTGGCATCACTGCAAAAAACTACCTTTTGTTACCTTTTAAGTGAATCTGTTAAAATCCAAATAAAGTTTATGATCAATAATTTAGCATGTTACCTTATAAGAACTGTTTTCATAGAAAACTTCATGTCTGAACCATCTTAGCCACAAATCTCCTGTCCTTGATAAACCTCAACACTTTCTTGACTTGTTTTGCTGTTTGGTCTATTGCACTGCTTCAGCTTACAGTGTCAGTCTATTTCATTTCCAAGCAGGTTTTCAACCATTTTCGAGAGACTGACACCACATTCATTTTAAGTGACAGCCAGCAAATAGCCCTCCAGTCTCCATTTACTTCCACTGGGACTTCAACTGAAAATAGCAGCACAGCCTTCACGCTGGACTTTCTTATAGCTGAAGTTTGTGTAACTTGAAAAATGCTCAATATGAGCTTGTTTAAATTAGTTTAGCCCTTTCTCTGCCTTTCTTTTCAAAAAGAGAGAATTACCTGTAAAGCCGCTGCTTTCTCTACATTAATGTTGCGCTAAACTGTGTGAGCTCAATCCATTATAGATGAGGGATGAAGTAGTTTTAGAATTGTGCTCTGTGAGATGTCTGTATGTCAACTCCAATAGAATTATTTTTACTTTGGGTCTGTAAATCAAATACACTTTGGTTTTTATGAGACTAAGGAAAGTAATATGCCCCAAATGCAGGACTTGGTTGGTTTATATTAAATTTATAGACCGTATGAGTGAGATATTCATTGATTTTTTTAAGGAACAGCACTTTCTCTCTATTTTAGCCTTTATGTATATTATTTCCCCTTTCTAAATTATTTGTGAAATAATTTAGCTGATTTGCATGGTATTGTCAGAGTCTGAAAGATGAAAAGGTAAATATTTGTATCTCTTATGATTACTAGCATATAGTTGGAATAGTAAATTTGGAATAAATGTATTATTATAAAATAATGTGAAATATCAAAGAATGGCCTTAAGATTCAAATATTCCCAGCATATGCAGTACACTGATGACATTTCCATTCTGCACGCTTGTCAGGATTTACACAGACTAGTATTATGAAGAGCATCTGCTGAAGTCTTTGCTGTACCCCAGTGGCTTAGAAATCCAAATTTACAGTGAGCAGGTGTCAGAAATTTAAACAGATATTCTTTTTGTTCTCTGCTCTGGGTACTTCTCTTTAATTCCAGGAAGATTATATCACCCTGAACTATGTCCTGGCCCCTAATTTAAAATAAACAGAGGAGGAAACCAGATCCTGCATATATTTAATGTGCAACATAGGGTTAAGCCTTAAAGGAATAGCTCACCCAAAAACGAAGATTCTGTAATTTATAATTTCAAACCTGCCTTACTACCTTTTTCCTGTGGAACAATAAAGGAAAAGTTGTGAATGTGACAATGACAAAAATAATAATAATAATAATGATTAAGTAATTCATACATTGGTCCTACATTTTGAATCTTTTAAAGTCATATAATACGGTTGTTTTGTGTGAGTAAAACAACATAAGGTTAAGCAAGCTCTATATAAAATAAAGGTGCTAAAAAGTGTTCCCCAAATTTTTGGTTCCCCATAGAACCTTTTAGTCAAAGGATCTTTCTTACCTTTTTATAGTCTACAGAACCTTTTTCACTACAAAGAGCTTTTTGTGCAACAGAAATGCTAGATGTTAAATGTTCTTTATGGAACCATACAGTTCAACAAATAACTTTTTAGGAACCTTGATTTTTTTACAGTGATGACAAAGGGATAGTTTACTCAAAAATGAAATTTAAGACTGTATGATAAAATTGTTAAGTTATGAGGAAATAAATAGAGATAAACAACAAAAATAAACAAATAAAAAATATAAAATAAATAAATAATGCCAGTAAATTGCAGATCAAGTATTGCCAACCACTCATTATAAGAACCTGATGTGTCTGCTGTCCTTAGTACTTCAATCACTGTCAAATCAAGGCTTAATTTAAGCACTCATTTTAGATGCAAGCATATGAGAGCACAAGGAATATTTCTTTAATGGCAATTTGATCAAATCTGGTGCATTGATACAGCTGAGTTCTCTGGGGGAGAAATTGGATTGGTCTGTGTGAGTTATGCTGTGTGGATGACGTGCCTGATTCCATTTGCACTTACAGCATTGGGAAATACTTCCATCTATCATCGCATAAAACAATAAACCCTGCCAAAGCCAGCATGCTGCCTCATAGATCATATCCTGACTGTCACCAATCCTGCGGGTGTGTGTTCTGCTCTGAGCAGTCCTCCAAATATTTGCATTTCTACATAACTGCCAAATTTCAAAATAAATTTGTTGTAATTGTTTTAACATGTTCTATATGTCCACATTTCTAATGAAAGTAGACTTTAATAAGCATGATTTATATGAGCCGTTTGTGAAGTTTATATAAGTTTTTTTCTGTTTATATATTATTGCAGGGCCCATTTGTGGCACATACTTTTACAATGGAATGTTTTTATGCTGTATTGCATAAAAAAATGAATGTAGAATGCAAGTCACAAACAATACATTGAAACAAGAGGATGGTTTCCTAAGATGGTCTTTGAAAGAGTGACAGAGTGATCTGCCAAGTGCACAGCTCAGAGTGTCTCAGAGTGCACAAGCTATCATGTGGCTTCAAAAGACTAGGGTATAGAGGTATATATGCAGATTTGTCACTTTTGTTATAAAGAATATAGATGTGGAATAATATGAGGGTGAATTTTAAATTTTTGAGTGAACTGTCCCTTTAAGATGAAGATTTTCTAATTTTTGGGCAACAGCTGTTCTTCACACCTTGCCTTGTTCATAAAAACATCGAAATCAAAATGCAGACCTTACAGAATCAACATTAGGCTGAACAACTTTACGGTGTCCTAAACAAGTATTAGGAAGTGATACTTTAAAATACAGGCTCCAGTACTGTACTGTACTAGTCACTAATATTACCACTAAATATTTCCTTTAGAATTTCATCAGCCAATAAAAAAACATCTGAAATCATGTTTTAAAAGATTAAATTAAAACACATCAGTAGATGCCACATTCTCAACTCTCTTCTAAAAATTAGCACTAAGTCTCACACTTAATACAAGCCCATCTGCTTCTCCTCCATGCTGGGTGGCTTTCTCATAGTCCGCCCTGGAGCTATTAGCAGCCGGGCCCGGCATCTGCTGGCCCCACCTGCAGTGGAGATAGGCCTATGTGCTCAGATTGTGGATGGCTGATGCCAAAAGCAGTGGTATCATTGCTCATATGGTTGTACGGATGTGGTGACCTTCACTGGAAACCTCTCCAAAGGATGTGTGATTATTGTAACTCTGGGCATCATTAAGAGAGCAGAGAAGAAAAATAGATGTGGGAATGTACAATAAATCAAACCATTACAATATTTGTGAATTAATGCATATATTATTTTAATTATCCCTCCTGGATTTGATGCTTGCATATTTTAAACAAGAAAGAAATAAGAGCAGCTTTGGTGGATGTCATTTGATAAGATCAATGTGTGGTTTGTGGGCAGTTTCTTCAGCAGAGTAGGGCATGCTCTACATTAACTCCTGGACTCTCATGTGTTCTGCCTGGACAGCTTTTAAAGGAATGAAACTGTATATGTTTCTATAACGTTGATAGCCCACATACAATTGTGATCACTTAGACGCACAGGTAAGCTTTCTTCTGTTTAACACATAATCTTTATGAATTGTCATTGTATTAACAAAAGACTTATGTGGTGACCACAACCACCAAACTTTAAAAAGGATAAGTCTTCTGAAACTATATTGTGTTGCTTTTTGGACATATCGCAGCAGTGCTAAAAAAGAATGTCCACTAAATGGAGCAACATATTTATCAGAGACACAGAGTTGAAACACAACCCAAAACAATGTTCTTCCACAAGACACATGCAGTTTTATTATTTGTTAACCTTTGGAGAAACCAAAGGTACATAGTGTAGCTT
>JAZGTK010010282.1:0-16520 GCA_036877625.1 Ambastaia sidthimunki | reverse complement strand
GTGTATTTATTTCTTTACAGGCGTTCATGTTTCTGTTTCGCGGGGACGAATTTTAAGTGAAGTGATGAGCCTCTCAGAAGTTGACGTTGGCGAAAAAGGGAGGGCGTGTGTGTGAAACAGAGCGAAGGTGAAGAAGAGGAGGACGAAGCAGGCAGCGGAGGATGGGAGGAAGAGTTGAGTAAGAGAGAAAGAGAAACACAGGCTGGCTGGCTATCAAGGGCTCGTGTCTGCCTACTTGAGTGTAGTGTGACGCGTGAATATCTGAAAGCGGTTTCGATGGGAGTTTTATCTCAGCGCCAAAACAAAGACGCGATTTGTTTTTGCCAGCCGGAGAAACACTGTAGTGGAAACTTTAAACTTCTACCCGCCAGAGCGGAAGCGCCGTGCCGGGTCCCGGCTTTGTGTCTACCGACGTGTGGAAAGTGCGCCGATACATGCGAAAATATAAGCAACGGCGCCGCTTTTGGAGACGTGTTTTTTCCACACAACTAGATCCTTGAATTTTGTATTTGCTTGGTGGGTTGAGAGAATGGCGGCCAATATGTACCGAGTTGGAGGTGAGTATTATTGCGGAGGCTAACACTAGCAACGGGCTCGCGAGGCTTAGCGTTAGCTAGAGCGGCTGTTTCCGCCTTAGTTACAATGAGCCCAGTTCCGTTGCTAAGCGAGCTAGGCTACTTTCGTTATCGCAGCTTTTTTCCTAAATTCATTTTATTGTGATTTTATTTGCGTTTAAGTTAACTTTTATAAAAGTGTAGAAACTTTCACAGAGTGTCTGGGATTTCGTTTTGTTTATCGTGTATTTGTGAAAGTGATAGATTTAGCCATTACAAGCAAATGAGCTAATTATGAAGAAACCGTCGGTCACTTCAGAACTTAAGTTCATTCATTTTGAATGGATTATACCCACTGGTTAAGTGATGTCTTAAGTTTATTCATTTTGGATGAATTGTACCTCTTTTTCAGGACTTTTAAGTTTCTGCCACGCGCGTTGCCAAAGTGTGCCACTCTGTCAAACTTCTGACAACTGTTGTCACCAGTTAGAACCAAAATGTCAAATAGTAGCGCGTTCATGCCAATATTAGAAAATCGGATCTTTTTTACCTGCTCAACAGAGATTCAGTGTTCAGTGAAATGGTCTGCCACATAAAACAGCCATACGAAAAATTTAAAATCAGTTGAAATATATGTGAACATCCCCTCATGGATGTGTGCATCATTTCATTGATCGTACATTTATAAGCGTTAAGTTTGATGTGATCTAAAAATATCTCTGCTCATTTTAGTGAATGGGAATACCCACCGGACATACTGTACATCAGCCATACTACTACTGTACAGTGTCATGTATGAGCGTCTATTGTTACAGCGATGCAGCAATGCTTCATATTGGCTTCTTGCTGTACAATGCACGTTAATCTGATGATATTGCCTGTGGGTCAACGTCACTGACTGCACTGTAAGATGGTCACTTTGCTCAACATACTGTTTTCATTTTCTTAAATCCGAAAACCGACCGTAAATGGGTCACTGTAAGCAGATTGTGTTGCGTTGACAGATGCTGCTGATTCTTTTATTGCAGATGCAGACTTAATAGACAGCGTTTGATGGGCAGTTCTTCTTATACTCCAAAATGTATTAGTCTTTGACCGGAAAAAAGTATGCCAATGCTCAAGACAAAATCTTTATGCATTTCAGGAAGCTGAGTATTATTACTATGTAGGATTGGGATTTACTGACGGTCACTTAAAGATAGGCAGTGCTCTGTTTATCATTAACTTGACCTCTGGCCTAAAGGTCTGACAAATTCTGGCCTTTTACCTACAACCGTTTCTATCTCTGTGTTCTGAAACCTGCCAACTTGCACCTTAACCGTGTGCTTGTCACATTTTGTACATTACACATTCTTTATTGAATACCTGGTAATATTTAGTTTGTGTGAGGTATATGCGCTTGCTGAAGCCTCAGTTTGAATTATGTCTTACTACTAACATGGATCGGTGCATGATGCACTGCTTAAACATAGCAGTACAGTAACTTATCATGCAAGTATGAAATTTATTCAAGTATGAAATTTACCATCTCGCATAGAATGCTCAAGTTTTAGGAGCAAATAAGGACACATGCACCATCATGTATGCATGATGAGTGATTTCAGTTCACAAATCAAAAGTTGTAGTGTGGAATCTGGGTGTGGTTTAGCTGAATAATATGTTTTAAAATTATTAATCCTTCAAGTAGCTTTTTTGCCTGGGGAAAAAAAGTCGGCGTATACTTGCTAAAAAGTTGAAAGTTCTGAAGCAAGTTGGGTAATGAAGATGCACTTTAAATCATAAATCATAAAATGTTAATATTTATTTGATTCCTTCATATTATGATTTAAATTATTTCTGAAAGATAATGTGCCCTCCTCTTTTTGGTCAGTTGGCAAGATGCTCTGTTCATCAGCAAGAGCTAGTTAAAATGTTTAGGAACCTGTAGTATAACTGACAGTTTTGGTTCAGTGAAGCCAACAATGTGTTTGTCACTGAGTGTTAATTGAGACATGTTAAAAGGGATGCAAAGAGGATATTTGTACTCTGTGCATTACTAGACAATCCGTGTTGCCAAGCAGGCAAATGTCAAGCAACATTTTAAGTATTTTATTTCAAGTCTGTCTGGGCATGGTAATCGACCAGTGATAAAAATCTTTAAATGGCTAAAAGTGTTGGCTGGTAGAGTTTATGCTTGTGGTCAAAGCTTGTTTGGTGTGGGTTACTTCACATCCATTTCTGGCAGCATTTATGATCTATGAGTACTATATTAGGATTTTAAGAAACTCTAATCTAATTTAGTACCCTTAAGTTGAGTTGATAGCTATTTTTGTCCTTCTAGCATCTCCAAGCCTCAGTGGGTTGTTCGTGTCTCTGAACACCAGATGCTATGTGCTAACAAAACAGCACATCATTGCTTGAGTAGCAGATGGCTAGACCCTGATTCTCCTTGAGGGAAATTATTGATCCATGCAGCTCAGCCTCTTCTTAGTGTCTCCCTGATTGATGAAGCTCATGAACTTGGAGAGGGACCTCCATTTTGATTTATCCCTTGCGGCACAGCTTAAGAACATGGCTGAGCAGAGGCGAGAAAAGAAAATGTTAGCCTGAGCAAAGATCAGAAAACATTCTGAGCTGACCACCAAAACAGAGGAATGATTGCATAACTGAAGTGGTGTGTTCTGTACACACTGTTGACTGTCTCAACTGTTCTGTTCTGCTGTGTGCATAATGAAACGCTTAATAATAACACAAATAAACTGAAAATCAACACTAAATATGACAACTCTTTGTCATATTTAGAATGACAATAGTCATTTCTTGATGGCTGAAACCTATGAAGGAAAATTTTAGAAACATAATAGCCGATGTTTAAGATAAAGAGCAAACTGCTTGAAAGATCAGATGTTACACTTGCATTAAATTTATTCATTTAGCAGATTCTCATCCACAGCAGTTTACAAATCAGTGCATTGAAAGCAGTGTTCATTATCAGTAAGCTCACAATCATTGTTGAAATGAATAGTGTGTGCAGTTACATGGACATCTCAATTTATTTACAACATACAGTCAATAATCTTACAATAACAAAAACACTCAATTAATGCAAATTTAACCAATTCTTGCATTATTTGCGGTAGCTTGCAATTTTGTCTTATTTGTGCAAAAAAACACTTACATATTTGGAAAAAAGCCCAGGGTTTAGTCTTTCATCGATTGTTTTTGTGTTTGGTCTACTACAGATTATGTGTATTTTGAAAACTCCTCCAGTAACCCGTATCTGATTCGCCGAATAGAGGAGCTCAATAAGGTGAGTTTTGGAACCTCCATATTATTATGTGATTACACTAAACAAAATGTTTTGAATGGTTTTGTTTGATTATGCAAATTTCTTGTTTCTATTTTTCATTTGTTCGTAAGCTGTTTGAACAACATGACTTTAGAGTTACAGCATGCATAATGCATATGATTTGTCACTGTTTCTGTTTCCTAGTTAGACTGCCTGTGATTTGTTAGTGTTTTTGATAATCGCAAATTATTTCATATCATCAGTTGCAACTGCAGAGAATTAGAATTGACACAGAATGGGGTGATTGACATATGCCAGTGCTCTGCCAATGCATTGCCACTCATGGCAGCGTAACAGATTGTTTCTGTCACCTGCTCCCCTGTTTTGTAATTTGCTAATGCTCAGTCATCATGCTGTTGTCTAGTGATGTGGGCTGGGCTGTTTGAGATGGAGAGCTGTATAAGACTTTATATAATGTCGAGAATGACATGGGCTTGTTTTCCTGGAGCAGGAATTAAAATACTTATGTAACCTGATTTTGAAGGGCTATAAAGCTCAGCAGGATGGTTAAACTAATGGAAGTAATGTCTGTGTTCAAGCATGAGTGGACATTTTGCATGCACTTACACATGTTAGTCAGTATTCAGTGCTGTCTTAAATATACACTTAAAGTTAAATGAATGCACAAGATGTTAAATTAATTAAATTGATGCACAGTGTGATTTCAGTGTTCATATAGAGAGATATAGAACTCTTACCTGTCTATATAGAATGTTTTCAGTATTTCTTTACTGTTTTTCTACAGCAGAAAAGTTTTGATGTGACATTAAAAGAGTAGCTTGGTACTTTTACAGCTGTAATAAATAAATGGCAAGTGGCGCATTATAGAGATCCCATTTGAGATTACACTGTTGTTTAATGTTTTGAAGAATATCTTACCCTTTTTATTTTGGTGAACTGTTTCTTTCTATAGACGGCCAATGGAAATGTAGAAGCAAAGGTCGTCTGTCTCTTCAGACGGAGAGATATATCTACCAATCTGAACACTCTGGCTGATAGCAATGCAAGTAAGTATTTTATATTGCATCATATTATGCATTATGGCATTATTTTATGCATGTGTTTTTTTTTTTTAAAGTAAAGCAAATCAGATAGTGGCACATTTTGCAGCCAGGTTCAAATCTGGCGATGTTTCATCTCATGTTAATACCCCTAGCAGTGATTAAAATACAATTGCTAGCAAACTGTGTGCATAAAGTGCTGTAAACTTGAAATTATTATTGTTACTTGTAATTTTTATTAGTAATTATATATAAGTATATAATAAGTATATAATATATATATTATACATAATGTATGTCAAGAAAAATGTACTAGTCATTTTGGTCTCAGGGTCAGGTTCGGGTTGTTGAAATTACTGTAAAGAAATGTTCCGGAATTCAGCTGTTCAAGTCCTTTGCAGTCATCTGAGGTCAAACCCTGCTTGGCAACCTATTTATTAATGTACACATCCTTATCTTTTTGTAGCTGTACTGTACAGCACTTAAACTGTCCTGTTACACAACATCAGGGCTCCCTTTACCTCCTCTTTTCTCTACCTTCTATCTATCTTCTTCCTTCCTACCTTCCTTTCTTTCAAACTTCCTTGTTGAATGAGCTCCTCTGTACTTATCCTCAGCTGCCATTCACCCAGAACAAAAGAGCCTTTATGGGACCTACCAGCACACAGCACTTAAAGGGTTAACACTAGGCTAACAGCGTCTAGCTGGCGTCTTTGTCAAAAAGTGAAAGTGTTATTAAATGTTTGTGTCGAGTTCATACGTGGTTGTTTGTATATGATTAATTGTCATATGCGTATCTTAAGTGCTTTTCTGCTTGTGCATGTGTGAAAGAAAGCTTGTGGCATTTTTTTTAATGCGCACTTTCGCATGGGGGTGTTGTTGCTCAATGGGGGGATGGGCGCCTCAGGTTTGTTGCACAGGGTTTCCCAGTAAAGCTGGCAGGGACACATCGAAGAGGATGGAGGGGGCAGGGCCACTGGGGTGGCAGGAGGGGTTAATGAAAGGAGGTGTGGCCTAGGACCCCACCCTCTTCATTGACAGGGTTTCCTTAGACTCCATGCAGGGGCCAGTCAGATCATTCAGTCAGTCAGATTGTCTGATAAAGTCCTACCAAAAAGTCTGCTCAACTCACACGATTATCTTTTCAAGGAATTGAGATTGTTTTTAAATGCAAATAGATAATACATACATTAAACTCCTAAAATACTGTGTCTTGAGAAGAATGTTTCTGAATACAGATAAAATTATTTTGGATTATCTTTCATCATAATGATGATACAAGTCTAAATAAGTTTTGGACCTACGGTTCGGTTCTGTTTGCTGTGGGGGCAGGGTTCATGGCTAAATGAACACTAGATTCACTTTTAACTTTATAATAATAACACTTAGTAACAAGTGTAACAAGTCTGGTAGAAGAGAACCAAGTTCTTTAGTAGCTGTGGAACTCCAGTAAGTAGTCTATTATGGCTATTTTATTGACTTCTTTTATTAACATTGGATGAAGTGATTCTTTCATCCCTAAAATCAGTTGATGCTAAGACATTAATAAATTAGTCTGCTATATTATTGTGAAAGCATTACCTAGCTTATTTGGTAACTTGTTTAATACTGTAGGATAGTTGGATAGTCACTCACTAAAGCTAACACAACAATAAGCTTTGTGTGAACTGATATTAGGCTAATATTGTAGATCTACCATTGTGCTGGGTTTTGCTCATTATTATATGAAGATGTTAAGTGGCCGATCAGTGGGCTTGCTGCAGTTGAATAGCTGGAAAAGATGTCCCCTGTCTCAGATGAAACCTAAAATATGATGAAAATATGAGGGCACAAGATAATTAGCAGTGTTTGCGAAGCAAAGTTTGGACGAAGCTTTGTCATAGCTCTCCACCAGAATGTCATAAAGACTTGGGGGTGAGCTAAAATCACTCAGCCTAGCAAGCAGCAACAAATGGTGACATTTCAACTTCATAGCCACGCCCTGGCAACCAGTTACAGTACTACAGTACCCTAGCAACCACCCTACTGACTTCTATTGAAAAAGGTGAGCAGCATTGAACATCATAGAAACAAATGGGTGGGCTCTTTTGACTCAGACTGGCAAGTGGTCTTTAATTGTCATAATGAAAACTGTTCAGCCATGTTAGTATCAATTCAATTTTATGTATATAGCATTTTTTATAATGTTGCTAACATCACGGTAGGATCATGTTTGGTCATGCTAGTAGATCATACTAAATAATGTAAGCATCATGCTAAGTCGTGCTAAAACATCCTTACCTCATGTTAAATAATATTAGCATTTAAACATTGTAGAGACGTGGATGGGCTTATTTGTCTCGGGCTGTCAGTGGGCTTTAGGTATTGCTCGGGCAACTTCCTACTATAGCAGCCATTTATAGCACCCTAGCAGCTTCATAACGTCATTAATGAGCTATATTTTAACATGTCATGATAAATCATGATAGCATCATGCTTAAACATGTTAGAATTGTGTTTAATCATGTTAGCATCTCGTTAAAACATTGTCACTGTAAAATTTTCTGGCCCGAGTTTTGCAACGCAAGCACCACTCACATCTTCTTCAGAAATCTAGTTTAATAATTATAAAACGTCTGAGTGGTGAACCTATGAACCTAACCCACATTTAAACAACTATTGTTTTGTGTTGTTGGCCAAATAAAATGACAAATAAAAACAAACAAGATAATTTTTTCTGTACATTTGGCTGTATTATTTGTGTCCCCTTCAAAATTTGCTTTAAATGCATGGCACTCATTATAGATGTCTGTGTGTTCAGGGGACTTTGAAGAGGAGTCTAAGCAGCCTTCAACGTCAGAACAGCAGAAACATCAGCTCAAGCACAGAGAACTTTTCTTGTCTCGACAGTTTGAGTCTCTTCCAGCAACACACATACGGTAAACTGACTTATGCCTTGCACAGACCAAAACATCTCCATTGTCAGAAAAAAGTTCTATAGGTATTATATAATAAAAAATTATATAGTCCTTATATAATAGAACCCAATTTTAGACTCCATATAAAAGACATTTGATTTTGTTGATGTCTTTGATATTAAAATTAGTGCTTATTTTGTCTCATTGTTTTTCTACAGAGGCAAATGCAACGTTACACTTTTGAATGAGACTGATGTTTTAGCTGGCTACCTAGAGAGAGAGGTAAGTGTTCACCTGCAGTTCATGTTCAATCTACAAATACTACAGGATTTTCAAGCAATTCTAAGAGACAAAATTGAAATATTAGTAGTGGTTGTAATGTTTTCATTGATTTATTTTTAATTACAATGATGACAAATGGGGGCTTAACTGGCATAAAAATCACTGTAAAAATTCAAAATTGATCTAAAACTAAGCTTTATTACCGTAATATACAATAATTATACTTTTGATTTTAAGTTGAAATATGAGTTTATGATTTATGATTTTTTTTCATGATTTGCTCAAAAAGACAACTAGTAACCAGTAAAATGTTAATAGTTAAATTGTTAAAATCTTAATTTAATTTGTTTTGCAGGACTGTTTCTTTTACTCTCTGGTGTTTGACCCGGTACAGAAGACATTGCTGGCTGACCAGGGGGAGATCAGAGTTGGATCAAAATACCAGGCAGAGATACCTGACAAACTGTCTGAAGGTCAGAAGGTTCTAATGTCTGAGTTGTAGTGTAACAAAAAACTAACCAAGTGTTTGAGTGTCACACACATTTTTTTCCCAGTGTGTCACATCTAGTTAAGATGATGTTATGGTGTTTGTTTACTGACTGAATAATTATTTTCATTTATTATTGGTTTGTTCATTTATAATTAGTTTATTTATTATAAGTTTATAACTAAAAAAAACTTTTTCTTACTGTCAGGGGAATCAGACAATCGAGTACAGGAAAAGCTTGAGACAAAAGTCTGGGATCCTAATAACCAGCTGAAGGATCCTCAAATAGACCAGTTCCTGGTAGTGGCACGGTGAGTAAACAGGCCTTGTGCTTCTCTTGAGTCCCAATCTTTAAGGCAAGTGTTTGTAAAATGTGTGATCATAGAATTAAACTGTAAAATTTTAGCGTGGGGTTTACATAAAAAAATTCTCATTTACTTACCATATCTTTCTTCAGCTCAACACACATTAAGATATTTGTAAAATGCCATTACTATATGTCCATATATGGGGCTCAACGTGTGTGAGAATGTGTGAGTCATTTTTTGGTTATGATTTTAAGTTTTCTTACACCTCCCACACCTATCATTTCAAAGGTATTTATTAACACACTGGTGTTGTGTGGATTACTTTCATGATGAATTTTAACATGTTGGGTCCCATATATGGAGACACAACGATGACATTTAAAAAATATATATTTCTCAACTGATGAACATAAGTCATACACGCCTAGGATGACATGGGGGAAGAGTATATTATGACTTTTATTTTGGAATAAACTATTTCCTTTATTTGTAATACTGAATTAAGTGAGCTAATCAAACTTAAAACATTTCAGTTTATGGAGTAACTTATGTCTACAAACTGAATGCACTGGCACTTAAATTAAATAACTTTTAAATGTAGAATAGAATATTTGTATGCAGTAAACTTTTATAAAAAATTTGTTTTTTTATAACACATTTGAAACTTTATAATGATATATCGTGGTGATTGAATTTTCTAATTTTGTTTGACTATGAATGTTTTGAAGTATGTTTGTTTTGAGTAGAACTCCAGAGTCCAGACAATACAACACATTAGCTGCGTTTACATGGACACTAATAATCTGATTGTAATTGGACTAGAAGCACAATCAGATTTAAAAAGTCACATGTAAACACGTCAATCGGAATGAATTGGCCAAAACNNNTTAAAATTTCATTCGGATCGTAAGGGGTGGTTTAAACCTTTTCTAATCCGATGGAGAGGACATGTAAACACTTCATCGGTTTGAAAATTAAACCAGATAGTTCTGCGCATGTGCAGTGACGTACAAATCATGTAATGACGTATGACGCACGGCGTGTCATTCTAAAATTCTCCTTCCACTCCTTGTCTGTGAAGTGGTGTAAGACAACGTTGTCCCACCAGTCCTTGCTTCTGACTCTCATCCAAAGACGCCTTGTTCTGGCCTCGGGAAGGGGCATTTTAATTACTTTATAAATACACGCAGTACCGCACAAAACATCACGCGCTTGGCAGCTTCTAATTAGCAGCTGATATAGGCAAATGTTAAGTCTGCCTTTTAAAACAAAAAAAAGAAGCAGTTGCAAGAGAGTGGCTGCATGTTGGAATGGCAGGAAACGCGTATTCGTGCACTGTGCATGTCAGAGAATCAAATCCGATTCTGTCATGTAAACGCGCACATCAACCCGATTACTTTATTCAGCGTTCTTGTAAACACTGCTATCGGATTAATCAATCTGATTGATTTCATTCCGATTGAAACAAAAAGTGTCCATGTAAATGTAGCTATTGTTACTACATTTGACAACAAAATCAACAATAGCAGTGTAAATAAAACTTTATTAAATAGTGAAATACAACTTTATTAATTAAACAAGCAGCAGTGTTTGCCTGTTTGTCCCATTTTAAAAGCATCTAATTGTAAACAAAACACTTAAGTATGCTTGTTGTAATTTGTTGTAATTAATTTATGTAAATTTTACTTGAAAATGTAATAAAATAAATTTAAATTAAATCAATTTACTAACTTAAAACTTTTAACATTTAGTATAGAAGTTAATAATTTTTTGTTGTTTTCAACACAAATCAATTGAAACACTGACACTGGTTGTGTTTGTTTATTTGAATCTGTCTATAGTTCAATGTTTTTTGATTATTTTTAATCCATAGGTCCCTCAGTATGAATACTTATTTGATAGCTAAATATAAAGTGGCAGTTGGTAGATATAAATAGTAGATTTGCGTACAGGTGGCCAGTTATAAAAATACAATCTTTTAAGGAATTGTGTAAAATTAAATTTATAGTTAAGGTTCATAACATTTGTAACATTGTAAGTAATGAATTTTGGACATTCTGCATTTAGGACTTTTGTCACTATAGTTTCTGCAAAAGACATTAGCATTGGTTTCAGAAATATGTCCAGTCAATAATTGTACAATTAGTTACATTTAAATAAATAACTTATATTACACTTAGTTATGTTGTTTAAGTAATTTCAAATTGTGTAGCACAACTTGCATGATGTTCATGCGAATACTGTTTATTTTAGGGCTGTTGGCACGTTTGCACGTGCACTGGACTGCAGCAGTTCCATACGCCAGCCTAGTCTGCATATGAGTGCAGCTGCAGCATCAAGAGACATCACACTGGTAAGAAGAAGCACATGAGGACACAGGCTATCTTTAGTTAACACACATCTGACACACTCCATCTGTCTGTAGTTCCATGCCATGGACACTCTGCAGGAGAACGACTATGACCTCGCCAAGGCCATGTCCACGCTGGTGCCGCAGGGTGGCCCAGTGCTGTGCAGAGACGAAATGGAGGAGTGGAGTGCATCTGAGGCCATGCTGTTTGAGGAGGCCCTGGAAAAATATGGCAAGGACTTCAATGATATCCGCCAAGACTTTGTGAGTCTCCAAAACAAGACGTTTTCTGATCTTTTTGTAAAACAGTTGAAATTTCGGTGATCTTAAAGTTCTGTCATATTAAAGTTTTTTTGTGTTTTTGATGTTTGAATCTATTTTATTGTTGTGCTGCAGTTGTCCTGGAAGTCATTAGCTAGCGTGGTTCAGTTCTACTACATGTGGAAGACTACTGATCGTTACATTCAACAAGTACGACAATTTTTTACTTTTTATGCCACAATAAATGTTTAAACTATTCCTTTTTGATTGTGGATAGCCATTGTTTTGAAGATAAATATTTGCTTTATTTTCAGAAAAGGCTAAAGGCAGCAGAGGCAGACAGCAAACTGAAACAGGTGTACATCCCCACCTAGTGAGTATTTAGTGTCACTGCACTTCCTAATAATGACTTTCGAACAACATGCCACTCCCATAGTACATATATGAAATGAATGATTATATCAAAGTTTCATTTTGCTAAAATATGTTAAGTGTAAAATGCAGCTTTAGGATTATATTTATTGATCTCCCACATGTAATGCAAATTGCGATGTGTATTTAAGAACATTAGCTGTAATAAGATTCAAGTGATAATTAACATAGCAATTTACATACAAGATAAAAAAGCAATTAAATAATACCTGTAGTGTTAATGGAATGTGTGTATTCATGTAGTCAGTGTTTTTGCATGTGAATGTTTTTGTCCTAATGAAATAGAACTTTTTATTTTAAGAAATCCATTTAATCATATAATTGATTGATCTAATTTTATAGTTGTAAGATCTAAATACTTATTGAATTGTTTTCGTCCAAAGCATGATGTTATTGTCACTGCATTTTCTCCTGTACAGAGCTTTAACTTCTGTTAAATACTGATTGCCATATCTTTCTCCATCAGCACCAAACCCAATCCTAACCAGATCATGGCCCCTGGTAACAAACCTGGCATGAACGGATCCACCGGCTACCAGAAAGGCCTCAGCTGTGAAAGCTGCCACAGTGAGTCAGTTTAAGTCACTGCATCTGTTGCTGATGTTTTGCTTTAATTTTCCTGTGTATTATAATAAATGCATTCATCTGTTTGATTTGTTGCTTCTTCAGCTACCCAGTCTCAGCAGTGGTACGCATGGGGCCCTCCCAACATGCAGTGCCGACTCTGTGCTCTCTGCTGGATTTATTGGAAGAAGTATGGTGGTCTTAAGACCCCCACCCAAATAGAGGGTGCCACACGAGTTGGCTCAGTACGTGAACCCTATTTTTTTGGTGTCTTGATGTTCACCCTGTTTTAAAATAAGAATGCATGCATGCAGATATTAAAGAGACAACTTTTTTCCTGATTGGTTAGTTTATCTATTAACTAAATGATTTTCATTGGGCTGGATAGAAGCTTAAATTTGATATTCCCTTATTTCCTCCAATAGGATACAGCTCCWCGTGGTCACATGACCCGCCAGGAAGTGCAGGGCATGTCCCCTTTCACCAGCAGTGCTGGAAGAGCAAAACTTCTGGCTAAAAACCGCCAGACCTTTATCCTGCAGACCACCAAACTCACTCGACTAGCCCGCCGGGTGTGCCAAGACATTCTGCAGTCTCGCAGAGCAGCCCGTCGCCCCTATGCTTCCATTAACGCCAATGCTGTTAAAGCAGAGTGTGAGTCTTTTTAAATTTGCTCATTGTCGTTCTTAGACGTATTGCAGTGTAATTGTGGAGCCTTTTGAGGGCTTTTTTATTTAACTTTTTATGATTTTGTGGTTCAGTTTGATGGGTGTTTATTGCCCTACTCTTTCTCTCTTAGGTATGATAAGACTTCCTAAAGCAGCAAAGAGTGGTTTTAACAGCCGGCCTGTTCCTCGACCGTCCCTCAACAATATAGTTAAAGAACTAGGTAAGGCATATGCATGTAGGCTTTAATTGATTGATGTTTTGAACCACTAATTTATTGTTAATAATGATCATCCAACATGGGCTTTTCAGTGTGTGAATTTTTCACTAGTTTTTACCAGTCAAAGCAAAAAAACAGGTGGTTTCACGAAGGTTAAGAGGTTCATGTAATAATTGGGTTATTTTAGAATATTTAGAGTCAAAGTTTTTTTTTTTTTTTAGCTGTTCAAGCTCCTTTGAAGCTCAAAGCCCCTCGAGGTGCTCCAACCCCAATCAACCGTAACCAGGGCAACCAGCCACGGAGTGCATCTGCCCTACTGGGCAAGAGGCCCTACGATAACGTATTATCTGCTCTACTACAAAAAAAATACTTGAACCTTTCTACAGGTACAGGTACACATATCTGAAAAATTCTTTGTGGCTGCAGGTCAGAGGTCATTCTTTGTCCACTAATGGAAGACCGTTCACATCAGGAATAAGAGCCGCCAACCAGTCAGTCATTAAGAGGCAGAAGGTCAGTCAAGGAGATGCACCAAATCCAGTGGTTTTTGTGGCTACAAAAGACACCAGGTATGTTTATGAAATTCACATTTTTATTAAATTTCATAATTTTTTCTGAGACTGATTTTATATGTATGGGTTACAGAGCTCTGAGGAAACATCTCACTCAGGGAGAGATGAGAAGGGCAGCCAGAAAACCACACCTCCCATTGAGGGTCAAAATTCCTTTGGCACCCAGGCCACTTCCTGTACCCATTTTACCCTCCAGCACAAATGAGACAATAGTGTTGGAGGACTGAAAGATGTTCCAACAGACCACGTCCTTTGCCAGAGCATGTTAAATCTAGCCATCATCAGCTGTTCTTCTCTGTTACTTGTCTTTGGTTGTCACCTTCAAGAACACATGCAAAGAAAATGATACTGTTCACCAGCATACACTAGACTTCATTGCCTTTTACTCCTAGTGTTCTGGTCTATTTCAAATCTCTCCAGTCATACTACTTTTTGTTTTAATAAAAATACTTGTAATGAATTTAAAGCAAATCATGTTTGTTCTAAAATGGTGTAAAGCACATGTTATTTTTCTCCAGTTCTGTCTTTGTATAAATATCATCAGAATTGTTTAACAGTGTGATGTGTATGGAAGGAGGGGAGTCTACAGTCTTTTAACCACCTTTTTCTTAAGTATGGGCTGCTTTCTTTAATATTATCTAGACATTTAACGATTGCAATGCTCTTTTTACAGCTTGGCAAAACTGCTCATCGTGGAGAGCAATATGAAAAGTTTTCCCTAATTATTTCTTTCTGTAAAAAAAATCTGCAGTTAAAGTGTTTTTATTAGTCACCTGGTTTTCTCAGACACTGTTAAGATTTTAGGATCGCAAAACCCTGCAACATAACTATTCCAGTCAGTGATATGTAAGGTCTTATCTCTTAAAGTCTTACTACAAAAACGCAAACTGTTGAGAAAGGCTTCTGATGTAGGAAAAGATCAAAGATGTTCATATGAATGTATGGTATGTCTAGGTCTGAGTATCCTGTGGAATATTATGTGCCACAATCCATTTGGCTTGTTTTGTGCCTTGGTATTGACCCTTTTCCTTCAATTACATCTTAAAGCCATATAAGGTTGTTTTCCCACATCTGCTTCTTTTCCATACAGTGTTGGCATACTCACAATTTTGTTTCAAAGATCTTTGTTTTGGGTAACCCAAAATTGTGTCCGAGAGACTACTGGGAAAGTAAATGTTAGTAATTGTAGATAATAAAACAATAGGAATCCAGTGAGAGCAAAATTATGTTTTTGGTGGAGTTTTGTAGCAATGGATCAACTAATGCATATGTCCCCCTTATCATTTTTATTTTTGTAAATGTTTTATGATGGGTAGAGTTGAACAGCTTGTTTTTTTTGACAGATTTCCTGTTTTGTTAAAATTTGTCAGCTCAGTTTTATTGTAAATTTTGTCCCCATTTAGGGGTTTTGTAATGTTTCTTAAAAAATGGAAGTGTGCACTGCACACTAAAGACAGAAATAAATGTTATCCTGTCTCATTTTAGGCGTCACCGTTTTTTGTGAAGAGGGTTTGTGCCTCTACAATGTTTTGGAAAATGTTAACAAAAATAAAAAATTTGTTTTACATTATGGAGTGGCGGTGGAGAAGTGGCTGGGTTTAGGGTTTGATTCAAGGTTGTGAAGGATTTGAATTTTGTATATCAATGAAAAAAAATGTTTCGACTCGTAATTTAAACATCTTCAAACCTTTTTTAATATTGCAGTGTCTGTATCCTTTAATGTGTCTTGTGATAAGAAAATGAATAAAGATTTTTGTTTGTGGTCATAAAACAGGCTAGTTTTCAAGTTTCCTCAAGCATCAGCCAGCCTTGATGTATTTTAATACACAGTTCAATAGGCCTATAACTAAAAAATGTCAATCCATTAAATTGTTCATGATTGTGTCCACTTTTAGTAATTGCTTCTCAAGCCTGCCTAGGAAAATCTCAACTGGTAGAATCATTAATACACTTGTTATAAAACCAAGGCAACTTTAACTATATAAAGCATGGTTTTTAATTGTTAATTATAGCAATGTTTATAATTAACAGGACAAACTGTTGTTCTGCCAAGTATTAAGTTGTATGCTGTTTACAGAGGCCAATTAATACAGAACTTTAACATAAGTACTGTGAGGTCACAGAGGATGTGTACCAGCTAATTTACAATGTCGTAGATTTGTGAAACTTTAATAATAAAAAAAAATACAGTCCTACAACACAGTTTACAATGAACTAATGAGCTTACAAAAATGTATTTTTGACATTTTCTTTTAAATCAATTCCATGGTATTCCTTAAGTCCTTAAGAAATGTCCATTGTTTAACTGTGTGGACAAAAACTTTAATCTACTACACTTCACAGACAACTACTAAACAATTAACAACTCTAAGATGTGATGTGGTAATTGATGCATAATATGCTTGTATGTTTGTTCTATGAAGTTGGCCATGAAGCTACTTGGCAAATGTTTATTCCAGCAGATTGCACCCATGACACACAAAAAATTACCAAAAGATTAGGGTGATTATGTTGCCATCAGAGTGCTCACAAATTAGATTGACAGCCAACCTCCTTCGAACCTGATTGGTTGATTCACACCTTCACATTTATGCTTAA
>JAZGTK010010281.1:0-16522 GCA_036877625.1 Ambastaia sidthimunki | reverse complement strand
GTTGCCCTAACTGCCGTAACTAACTCACCAAGAATGACCGTGTTGTCATCAGCGATGAGCAACTTGCTATGAACGTAGATGAGTTCAGTCATCAGTCTCCCTTCCAGCTCCGCATGAGTTCTCAGGCCACAAAATGAGATGTAGTTCATCCACTGGTCATCCACTGTAGGAAAATAAGGAGAGATAGAGGATGAAATACTCAAGAATAGATTAATAGATCTCCTATGTGCTTATTTCTTATGCCCATCATTTGTAGTAAGTTGAGCCAGAATGACCTGGTTTGTTTTATCATTTTGGATCCTTGTAAACAAGGAAGGCAGCAACTATTCACATTATGAGTTCAGTAAACAGGACTGAACTAGATTCATAAATGTTCAATGTTTTTGGAGTTTTGCTTGCTTCTTTACCCGCTGGGTCCAGACATGGCTGGATAGATGAGGGGCAGTTTGCCCAGAACAGAACCATACCACATACCATAGTTTTAAATGTTAAAACATTGTGCTACACCACATGAGACAGTCAGATCTTACTGCCAGCACAGTTTGTAGACTTGCTACAAACTATATCACATTAACTTATCCCTCCTACTCCAACATCCAACAGAAAGAGAGACAGACTTACTTTCTTTCTTCAGCTGAGCAATTATGGAGTACTCTCCTCTGTTTATGGTCCTAAAAATAAAATAAACAGACCAATATTTGACTTCATTCAAAAAAATTAGGCTCGGTGTTTCAAATGTTACAGTATCTTATCACAGTCCATTGAAGTCTCAATGTAACCAAACACCTACATTTAACATTACTCTTTTGGTTACCATGGTAGCAACCAATAGCAATTTTCTAAAGCAGTAAATCTTCACCGCATTTAACATGCCACATCTGCAAATAAAAACCTTGAACTTTCCTGGCAGTATTAAAAATAATGTCAATAAATGGATGAAAAAATAAACCTGGCGGAACATTTTTCCGTGTTTAATGCAAAGTGGAGTCACTGCTTATTTCCATTCATTTTCCAGACAAGTGAAATGAGTGTTTAACATTTTGCTGTGACTCTTATGTGTAATGGAATGAATTTGTAAGCTGGCATTGGAAAACAAAGAAGGGCTGTCTAACGCAGTTACAATCCTCAATTCAGTGACAAATTCCTCCTTTCATCCAAATGACATTCAAAGAGTGAGACTGGAAGGTTATTGTGGAGATTAGACTGAGCGAGTGTGATTGTTAAAAGCGGGAGATTAAAACAGGTTTGTCTTATACATTATTGCAGATAGAGATGATACAAGACAGGAGCCTGTTTAGTGTTTTACCAAACTCATAAAATCTTAATCAGAGGGAGAAAATGTGTCTGCATTCACTAGAGAGGAAACATTAACTGCTGCATTACTGAAGAGACAGAATGCTGTGAACTCACAAATGACAAAGCAGAAAGAATAAAGTCATGTTTATTGTATATGCCACATGTGGTTTTAAATATAACAAAAGATAAGAAAATAAAACATATTTGCTTAATAAATGCCACGGTCCTAATGAGAACTATTCATCAGCAACACTCTAAATGTAATTTGTTTTCAAAATTTAAAGTAATAACATTCTTTGGGTTCGAAACAACTTTTCAGCTGATGGAGCAAAGGCCAGTCAGGCAGGATGTTAACTAATAAACATACAGACTGTATTTCATGTGTCACACTAACACAAGTCAATCCAATTTCTGATGACTAGAATCATATTCTGAACAAAGAGGTCAATAAAACCTTGAGAAAGCTGTGGGCTGTTACTTACGGCTGGATATATGATCCCATGGAAGTATGGAACTAAAAATTCTTTGCACCGAATCATCTGTGACTTCTCACTCGATGTCATGACAACAGTGATTGGCTGACGTTATCCTAAGATGTTTCATCCAATCAGGGATCAGTTTTAATATTTCTATACACTAACATTCATACCTGTAGTTGAAATGCATGACAGCCTGGAGTGCATTTCCTCCTCCGGTGGTGATGTCTCCCTCAAAACCAGGAAGCAGCGGAGTCACCACATACACACGAAACTTCTTATTGTCTCTGAAACATTCCAGAAAACATTGATTCCAATAATCCATGTAAATGCACATCATAAGCACATTTTTAAAGGAATGGTTCACCAAAATATGGAAATTGCCAGAATTTTAGGATGTCTAAGTTGTTATTTTTTCCATACAATAAAAATGTATGATGACCAAGGCTGTCAAGATTTTCAGCGAAAAATTACTTACAATTTCAGTCTGTTCCTCACACAAAGCATACAAATAATACGACTTTATAAAACTTTTGACATTTTGTATAAGCTTCTGTTGATGCTTTTTGTTCCCTTTGGGACTTGACAGTTCCTGGTACCCATTTACTTTCATTGCTGCTCTGACGTTCTGATAAACTTCTGATGTTCCACAGAATACAGAAAATCATACAGGTCTGGAACAGCATGAGGGTAAATAAATGATGGACAAACTTTCATTATTGTGTGAACTATCTCTTTAAATCAAATTCCTGTGGTGCTAGAGCAAAACATCCTTTCCAACCCATTTCCTTTTAGCAATGTTTCCTTACGCTCAGTTTGCTGCCTCTATAATTATAAAGTCATTGCGAATGCCTCCTGTCCCAGAGAAATCTGTAAGCACACTTAGACTAGGGAAACACTGTTACAGCACAACACTGCAGTATTTAAGTACTGAAGGCAAGGCCTGGAAAGATTAAATGAAGAGTGGCACGTTTTAGTGCAGAGCAGGGCATGTCTGGCTCATATCAGCGCAGTGGCAGGTGCTAGATCCTCATTAGCCATCAATGTGTGTTAAAGACAGGCCTGTCCCTGCAGCTGACCCAGTGTACATGACACAAGGAGGCTTGTTTCCCATGTAAATCAGATACTTCACAGGGTATCACTGTTTCCAAGACTTTAGCATGGGAAGGTGGCATTTTACTGCTTATCTCTTTCGGTGAAGATTGCGTGCTATACAAACGTGCCTGCTGAAAACACCTGATATGGCCATTTTCAAAGAGTACAGGGTTGTGTGTGTTTATATGTCTGCACAGGAGCACCAGTGTCAGGCAGGGTAAACATAACCTAGGCCAGAAAAAACAACACCAAAGGAACATAAAGCAACATGTAGGTGGGTAATTTCAGGTTCAAACAAATGGTCTATGGGTGGGGTGACCCAAGTGGACTGAGCAATTTGTAGACGGAAAGCTTTGGATTAACACTTTCTCTTCCCCCCACAATAATCATGCAACCCAATTTTCAAAGACACCCTATTGTGGAAGCGTTCAAAATCCACTTGCTTTAACAATTATGACAAGAATGACAATCAGTATTACTGCATTAAGATTCCTGCACTTACTTGTGAGCTCTGATAATTCTTTCAATAATGGCGTCGCCAATCCTGTTGTAAACAAGCTTGTTATCTGCACAGCTAATAAAAAACTGGTTCTAAAAGAAAATAAAATGAAACAAACAATTACTTTATTTCCTCAGGCAGGTAACAAAGTCAGGCAAGCAGGCACCATTTTTAAATAATAATAACAACAAAAAAAGTAGTGATGAACATAAAACGTAAGCAAGTAAAATTTCAACAGTGTTATAATACGTACAGTATATCATGTATTTTGCACCTACAGCAAAATGGAAATTCAATCATTTGAACCATGTGACTATACACTAATAAGAAAGTAGGTGCTGGTGTACCTCAATATAGATGAAGTGCTTGCTCTTGGCAATGACTTGAATGTAGGCGTTATGAATGGACTCCTCATGGTGCTTGATTCCTGCTGACCAATCAGCTGCTGACCGCAGAACCTGAAACACCAATCAAATTTATTCATTTGGGAAGTGCTTTCATTAAATACAGTAAAATACAGTAAAATAAAGGTCAATACATCTTTTTGGGATTAGAACCCATGACCTTCACATTCCAATCGGAATGGAACCAGTTGAGCTAGAACGTCATAATTCCAGAGGAGCACCGTGTTGTGTCCTTTTGTTTGTTTGTGTTTGTTTCTCACCTGAACTTTGGTCTGGACACAGTCTGGCACTTGATACCTCAGATCATTGGCTGTGCTGTGTGATTTAGGCAGCAGAAACGGATGGGAAAGTGATCTGTACTTTGGCTTCATTATCTGTTAGATAATAAAAGCCAGTCAGTATATTGTGGTGGATCTGAATAATGCTTCACCCAACGCTTGTGCTTAAAGTCGGATTTAAAGTGTGTACAAAGGCAATTTAGTCTGTCAAGCATAGAAGAATTTTTAAGAGGTTGGGTGAGAGCCCAGGCAGAGGGGTGGTGAATATCTCACCTTGGTGAAGTTCCAGCGTTGTATAAAGTGCCTGGCCACATCCCTGGCTGCTTTCCCATGCACCACTGAGGCGATGTCATGCCAGGGCATTCTGGGGGTTGTGTACCTGTCAATAAAATCTACAGTCCAGCGCAGTGTTACACAGCCTGATTTTAAAGATCTGCAACAACTGAGATTAATAACACTATTAACTCTGGATTATGTGAAGTAACGATCGCTGTAATGAGGAAAATAAAGGTTGCCAGGCAGTAAAACTGTGGCTCACCGTCAAACGGCTTATCCAGCTGAACCCAGTCTTTGTAGACGAAGTTGCAGTAGTCTTTGCCGTGCCAGAAGCGTGTGTTTCCCGTCAGCTCTCCCACTCCTGTCTGAAGACTGTGAACTGAACCGCTTCCTATAGACACGAGTCACAAACAATCACCACACCACACTGAAGTAATCACAAAATCACAATACATTTCAGAAAGCCAACAGTTATCGAGTGCTTAACCAGAGAAATGCATTCACACACATATATGTGTATATAGATGGAAAGACGTAGATGTAGGTGTGTATAGAATATACAGTGATGCTAAAGTACATTTGGACACTTGATCACTTATCCAGCGAACTGTTTTACTGGTATAAAAGCAATACAACACTCACCATCGTGCTGTTACTGTATGGTTGCATATCAGCCATAGACATGAGGCTGTAGTATGTTATTAAATGTATGAATATCTTTGCATTATATTAAACCATTGTGGAATTATCCAAAGGCTTTTAGGAGCCACTGTATATAATATTTACTATATTATATAATGGTATACACATGCTGAAACATGCATCAGCAAAACAGTAGCTGTCAGTGCCAAATGACTAAATTACAGACATCAGGTTGTGTAAACACCAAGGAAAAGGACACATCTAAACTGAAACTGAGTTTAAAGTCTCTAAAACATGATCAAACCAGAACCTGAAACTGAATCATAAGAGACATAAAGGACAGGTTATCTTAACAGGAAAATGAGTTTAAGGGAGTTCAGTGTTAAAGAATCAGCAACACATAAAATCTCCCTCGTCACAGTCTGTAATCGTGTTTAAATCCCAGCCGATGCTGAAATTTAAGGTCAAAGTAATTTCATCAAGGTGCATCTTTGCTGTCTAGTCTTTAAGCCAGTCTTAAACACACTTAATCCTCTCCCAGATAGACTACAGACTGATCTATATACACCTCTGACAGAGAGACCAAACACAGAGAGTTTAACTAAGAAAATTGTGGGACGTTTGCTCAAGCAGGGACAGAGTGTGACAAGATCAGGAAATTTTGTGAGCCAGGCTTTGTCTATATAGTCCCATTATGTCATTTTGCTGTTATAGACTTTCTCATGGTAACTGTCTATTAGGGGTTTACATATTCTCATTGGAGGATGAATTAGACCAGCTTTCCAAACAACTCTGATCAGTTAAACAAGCACTCTGGAAATTAATCTGTGATGCCCTTAATGAAGATGATACAGTCAGATTTCCCAGATGTCTAAAAAAACATCTGTAATGTTCACATAATCTCAACATAATTTGTTAGGAAAGACAACTGCTATTCAAACATCTGGTTGCAGTAAAGTCACTGAGGAATTAGTCATCAACAGACCCTGAGAACATCACACAAATTCACAGATTGTGATAGATTCCATGTTTATGGTTTCTACTACAACTGAGTAGACTGACTTACTGCTGGAGCTATCAATGCTGCTGATACTGTCGGCATGATGAAGACCACGCTGGAGGTGATGGTACAGGCTGAAACGTGCCCTCCGTGTACGACCGATGCCTTTCAGTTTGGGCAGTTCTGCTGAGTCAATGACCTCTGAACGGCTGCCATTTCCACCAGAGGAAGCTTTTTTGCTAGCTGTGGATGAGTTCAATCCCTAAATCCCAAAACAGATGCAAAACATTAACAACTGTCAGAAACATCCAGTCACAAACTGAATGCAATTTCAAACTGACAGACAATGAGTTAAGGGTCAAGTAGATACAGCTGCAGACAAGAGATCTCCAAAACAGTTGTGAACTCCAAAAGTGGGCGGGTTAGAGTTTGGGTTGGCCAAGAGGTTGTCAGGGGTTGTCAATGGGAAGAAGCCATGCCCTGTTTTGCAGCTCCCACCCCATCTTGGAGTTTTCCACCGCCATTTGGAGATCACCAGTCTTCAACTATACCCTTCTCATGGGTGTGCCAACAATTTTGCCAGATAAAGTCATAATTGGTTTCATACATAACAATAAGTGGTTTGGTTTGTATGGATATGTTGTCTCTAACCTGCTCCAAGGCCTGGGCAACAGAACGTGTTACACTCCCAACATCTGTCAGCCGGTGCTCACGATCATCCCATCGACCGTACGCTAGGTCAATCCCTCCAACGAAAGCAACTGATTGGTCGATCACTACGATCTTTTCGTGATGTGCCCATAAGTACACAGAAGATGACACATGATCAGGGTGTCTCATCACCTGTTGAGAAGAAAAGATGTTACGGTCTGTAGTCATAAACACATATTTGCATGGGTCACACACAGTTGCATACAGGTTACCTTGATGTTAGAGTGAAGCCGCATGAGCGTTCGTTTGCTGTATTCACTATTGATCCCAAGTGCCAGCTCTACTTCCTTATAGAGCATAACAAAGATTCTCACCCCTTGTTGCTAAAAGACAAAAGAGTGTTTTAATCCAGCCTCTGAGTAAGAGTAAGTTCAATGAGGAACGCTTAACTCATTTTAACATTCAACAATTCTCTGAACAAAATTTAAACCCGGTAAAATGTTAAATGGAACTGAGAATACAACATTCTTATTGAAAGCTAAAGACGTTCTGATTAGCCAGAATTCTATTATTAAATACATTTTTACGGGTGAATGATGTTTCAATTCTGCAKAAATCTATGGAGCTTTCTGCAGAGTTCTGAGCAGGCAGATTCTGTGTAGGCCTGATTATTACAGTTCAAATGAATTCCACCACCGAATACCTCACGTTAATATGAAATTATGAGCATGGCACCAGCTACCAGGGTAATTAAACTGAATAATATTCTGGAGACTCACAGCCTTGCGTTTTAATATGCAGTCTAGCCTCCAGCGATTGCCCTCTACCACAGGCCTCTTCAGAAAGATCTCCGGGCTCAGCCTGCACAACACAAACAAAACTGCATAACAGAAACTCACACATCAAATGCACTTCTGGCCACATGAAAACAAAATCAATTTATTTTCATTGTACACTTCTTTTAACAATTTGCATTGTAAACAATGACACCAGGGGGGTAAACGTGTATCTGACTGCGTTCTGATACATAATGTCTCCTTTCACAATGCAAACAGTTCCGATGGATAAAATCAAGTGGTACCCACCCTGAATATCCTGTTTCACTTGGAAAAGCACCGGATTTTGGAAAAAAATGGACTGGGAATGCCATTCTGTGTTGACGTTAAATACATTACATGAACGTTTGAGCTTTTACACTTTATTAGTACGAAAGTGTTTTAGGAAAAATCCATCAGTGAAAGCTATTAAAACACACATTTAGATCTCTTGATACCACCCACCCCCTCGCACACAGACAGGATCAGATCGTTGAATCTATTCCAGGCGTGATATTTTTGAAATAAGGAGGACTGGAAACTCGACACCAGTGGGAGATGCTGCTCATGAGTCCTGCACTACAACATAAACCTCCCATGCTCTACTTTCACAGACTCTGCAAATGAGATCACAATGCCCACTGCAATGCCACCACAGCTCATTACATACAGACCATTTTGCATTAAAAACAGTCAGTGTTTTTTCATTCATGCACAATTAATCCAACCAAATGGTTCTTCAGTACTGTAACATCAGCATATTTTGTTAAAAAACAAACCTGATTTCTTTAAAGTAAGAATTATTGGAACAATTCTGGGCCCTGTGTCTTACAATTATTGTAGGTCCCCCTTCCAATAACGTCTGGTTCCCATCCTTCAACGAAAGTTCCTGATGTCTAGCACTACTCCTGCTCTTATATCCCTGCCGATCATCTTACAACGTCTCAATATTTCACAGAGCAGTTAGAGGAGACGTGTGCGACTGGTCTGTGTACCAATTAATCAATGAAGGAGTGGGATAGGGTGTTCATTAATTAATGTTGCTGATGATGGTGATAAGTGGTGCAGAAATGACACGTTTTACCTTCAATAAAGGTGATCAATCAGAAATAATACATGTTTTTCCAAGCACATGTATTTTTGTTAAGGGAAAAGCAGTGTGTACATACCACCAGTCTGTGATGAAGATCTCCTCTTTGGCCCCTTCCAGTGCATCAGCAACATCCTCCATGTAGGTTTTGCCATTCACATACCTGGACCATAAGAGTCAATTTAAAGCAAGAAGGACTTTCCTTAATCATTAAACATTATAGGGTAGAGGATTAAACTAATCTTATAGGTTCATATTGTACCATTAAATGTACCATTTAGAGGGTATGTTCTCCTCCTCTCTGGCAAAAGATCCAAAGCGGTGGGTCCTTAAAAATGCCTTGCCATGTTTCCGGACAAAACTTTCAATGGCTTGACCCCACCACCGGGCTTGCCTGTAACTGCTGAATTTTAGCACCAGTTTCCTGTACAAGACACACACACACACACACACATTTTCTATCACAACAGTGATGTTGTTATGCTAAAGCAAATGATTTCTTCTACCTCATAAAACAAACCTTAAAGAAACCCTTATTGCATTCTTAGATTTTAATTTAGATGCTATTTAGTTAGTTTATTAAGCCACTTTTTATGCAAGGACTGTTGGTTGTTGCCCAGAATGAACACTTACTAGGGGTTTACCATCCTTGTGGGGATACTTGGTCCCCACTATGTAGGCAAACCTTCACATACACAAACCAGTTATCAAGCTGATAGAGAGAAATAACATAGATATCACATCAGTTGTTAACATTAGTCCGACCAGCTTATCAAACACACCTGGACAGGTTTTCTATTCTCACTCCATGCTTGGTCTCTGTGTGTTTGAAGTCCATTTTGATGGTGAACTCATTATCCACAAGTAAAACAAATGAAATGGCACCCGTGTCTGGCTTCATATACAGCAGAAAAGAATCCTTCACAACAAGCCACCTAAACAAAGAAGACAAGTGACCATACCTTTAATGTTCTGTTTCACAAACTTTATACACCAATAAAACTGTACTGTTTGCACAGCCCTATATTATCTCTACTGCAGTATTTTACAAGTAACGCTGCAATGCAGAGTCTGAAAAACAGTAAAGCTCAAAATGAAGACACTTTATTTGCTCTTTCAGCTGATGTGTTGGTCTGTATTAGACATGCTCAGAATTACCTCTTGGACCAGCGGTAACAAATTTCATTGTGGCCACAGCAGTTCATGCCTGGAATACGGTGACCTCCTGACCTTTTATACACAATGCCTTCCCTGAATAAACAAAACATAGCATCAGAAATCTACTGTACTGCCTTGAATTCATGCTAAGTTTAATAAAAAAACTATATTTTAAAGTATGTTGTATTGTGTTTCAGTAAAATGAAATACTAAAAGTATTAATTGTTTTTGGATTTATCCAGATCATCATGAGTTACTGTACAGTACATTATCATGAATTACTGTACATAAAACTCACACGTTAATGTGATAAGAAGTGATAGTCATAAAGTTAATAAAGTATGAATAATACCCATTAATACACATTTCAAAACACAAGTAATAATAAAGATGCACACAAAACTAACCATAGTCAGAAATTATTTCACTATTCTTTAAATTATTGGTCCTCGCAAGGCAACAATTAAACAGCTCAAGAAAAACAGAGAGAATTTGTGCTCACAAGCCTTTAGGGCCCAAATCCTGAATGAAGGACAATTGGCTCACATCAATAAACTCCATCTAGAAATGAGAAACAATTCTTAATACCAGTGAGACAGACAAGCAGCTTCAATTAAAAGAAATTGACACTAAATCCTCAGTTATATTGACCCTCAGAGGGTATTAAACAGAAAGAGGGAAAAGAAAGAAGGACAGACAGCGAGATAGGAGGAGAAGAATTATGGATGTCCTTGATTAAAGCTGTGGGAACAGCAAACAGTAAGTTCTGAGACCTGCAGATTAGCACGTTCAGGACACACAAGCTCCATCTGTAATATCGATCCTCACGTTGCCGTTTCATTACAGATAACTCAGCATGAGCTTTATAGAGCCTGAACTCTCCACGTTCACTCCGCCGGAATTACACTGTAGATAAAGTGTGAGCTTACCGTTGCATGGTAGTTTCTGTACGTTTTCATCTTCAGCAGCTTGTTTAGATAGTCCTCCAGTTGTTTCTGTAAAACAAGCGAAATACATTTGTAAGCCGTTTTATTCATTTGTAAAAATAATTGTGTTTAATTGCCCAATTACCAGAGAAATGAGATCTTGCAATAAGAAAAAGGAGGAAATGTTTGGAAGGGTAATCAGGGTAAACAGGGTTGCAGTGAGTTTTTGTAGGAGATCTGAAGTTTTCTAACAAACTTAACTACTTAGGGAGCATTCGAACGTGACAAAATAATTGCAGTTTTTTTTGTATAATCTAGATTATTTAATCACAAATTTGCATGTTTGAAATGCTTTGTGTATATATAGAAATCAACAGTGACTGCCAACTTTTTCCAGTAGCCTGGCTTTCAGAATATATATATATGTGTGACTTAGACAGATGATGTGACAACAGGCTCCACTGATGGTCATCACAACATGTTCTGAGAGCAATAAAGCATGTCAGTGATGTATGAGCGACCTGACCACAGACGCACGCTTTGTGACATCATTCTTAACGCAGTCTCGGGTCATGTGATCAGGGGGCTGTGATTCAGTGAGCATAAGTGCAGCCACTCACCCTCCTGCTAGACACTTGCTCCTCTCGTACCAGCTCGTCTCTGCCCCCACGAGGTAGACTGGGCATCTGCCTCACCTCACTCCTCCTGATGCTCTTCCTTCTCTCTGTGTGACTGAAAGAAGACAGAAAATCAGGATCTGATACAAAGACGCATCAAATATATAGAGCAATATAATCTGAGGCACAAAAAAATATACTGTACATAATGACAGCAAAAAGGAAGAAAAGGCAGAGAAAGAAGACGGTTAAAGAAAGAAAGAAAATGAGCAGCGTAGAGGAATTGAAAACTATTATAGCTGAAATTAACTGGAATTAACTGGCAGGCAGTTTACACCAGATAATAACATCAGTCAAGTGACCAGATGAAACCTTTTGCAATCACTTCTGAATGGATTTTAGAAGGAGGGCTTCTGATTTTATGACTACATGCATCCCACACTATGTAAGTGCATTACTGCACACTTATGAAGCACAACAGTTTTTTAAATTGAAATTTGTCACACTTAACCCCCCCGGGATGATTGACAGGCAAGTAGGCAGTTCTTCCACGTTGCCCAGGTGGCATCTGAGCAGTTCAGTGTTTACACTACAAAAGCTACATGGTCACGTTTCTGACTACACCCGTATTGTTTGTGTAATTGGATAACTAACCTTTGTGGAACCAGTTCACACTTATATTTAGTGCAGTCCACTTGTGACCGCATCACTCAAAACAGTACTGTAGCACCAGGTGTAAACAGGGGTTATATGAAGGGCAAGGATCTGACCTTCGGGTGGGCAGTGGGATCCTCATGAGGGTCTTGTAGCGCAGAAGCTCTCTGTGAAGCTCCATAAAGTGCTTCTCTTTTCTCCTCACCACCCAGGTGAAGTTCCCATGCCTCAGCTCTATTTTATACACAGCTGGCATTGCCTTTGGACAGAGTGGCATCATGAGATCTTTCACAGGAGATGTCTTTGAACCTCTTGAGACAAACCAAAATGTGTGTGTGCTTCACAGACCTTGGACATACTCCTGTGTTTGGAGATATTGAAGCGCTCCGGGGTCCTGGTGAAGCGCTCCACCTCCAGGATCCTGGCAGTAATAGGGACAGCGGTCAGGAACACCTGAGCTTCTGCCTCTTTAAAGCCAACGGTCCTGTACACGGCTGAGAACGGAATCTGGAAACCTCCTAAAAAAGATGACAAGGCAAACTGAGGCACGCCTGTGGAAACGTGAGCTTCAGTGTGTGTGAGTCCTCAACGCTGGTGTGTGATGATAAGGAACATGGTGCAACATGCAGGGGAGTCATTATTTTAAAACTCCCTCTCATTTGTGTTCGGTTCAGACGTCTGATTAGACAGAACTAACCCTTTCCTGGTTCCTGTCTAAACTAAAGGCAAAATAATAATAATAGCCTAATTTACTGTGTATTAAACCCCCATGTATTAAACATGTAGACCCAGAAACTTCAACATCAAATGGACGATTTAGATGTAAAATTGCAACACTTACCTGAGGGGGTGAACTCATTGAAGTCAACCTCATCAGGTTCATCCTCAGCGTCTAAGAAGCCCAGCTCCCTGGTGTCCAGGTTCTCCACAGAGTCACTCATGTCTGTTTTAATCAGATTGAGCTTCAGACTGCAGGATCATACTCAGCACACCTTAGCATTGCCTGTCTGACACACATATGCACACAAGTACAATAAATACAATACAACTGGTGGGTTGTGACCCAAAATGGACGCCATGTCTCTTATAATAGCACTAACAGAGAGGACATAATGGTGCTAAATGCAATGAATTAAATTTATATATAATGCAACTAACTAAACTGTGCATAGATAAATATTATAATTCTAAATCTTTTATTGTTGGTAATTTCAGTGCAAATTAATTTAGAATTATGCAGATGAGAAATGTTGTGTGACCTCATCTTTGAAAACCATAAACCAGACTACATTAAATACTGAATGAAGGAAAAACCTAACTTGCATACCACATTGTGTTTGGTCCAGCATTTAATTCAAGGAATGTTTGAGCAATGTTTTAAATTTCATAAATCTATTTTGAGTTTGCTCATTTCTATTTAAAACATTTCTCTTTTAGTTAAAGGTCAGGGGTCAATGTCTTCCCTTGTGAAGCACAGAATGCCCTCAGTGAACATTAATCTCAAACATACTGTACAAGATCAGATCATAATGTCCTTCGCTCACAAAAACAACTATTAAAAGAAACCACATCCTGTTTTTACAATGTCTCTTGAAAACAGAACCATAAAAACTCCTTAAACCCTAAAGGATTGTGGGAATTACACTGATAATTACCTAGAGGCATAAGTCAGAGAGGGGCAATAATTTGAGCCACTGCCAATCCATTGCATTCATAAAATATTGCATTCTTATGATTCCTTAACTTTCAGAAATACTGTCAGAATTACAAGTATGATTTTACAGACAAAGCTCTGTTTTGTAAGCTCTGCTAAAAGCTAAGCATGAAAACCTTTTATCTTCAAAGGTTTATGATGTAAAACAGAATTTCTTAGTGGTTTGTAGGCCTATCAGGAACTGAGGTCAACGGAACCCTTTAGAGGAGAACCACTGATGTAAAACCAGACACAGAGAGTGACATAAACTGTAAAAACTGACATAAACTGTAGTGCATAATGCTGTAGCTTAAGATCATTGTGTTAGCAACGCAACGGTTGTGGGTTCAATTCCCAGGGAACACACATGTGTATATATAACTTGAATGTACTGTAAGTCACTTTGGATAAAAGCGTCTGCCAAATGCATAAATGAGTCTGAGTACAATGAGTCTTTTGCTCAGTTAGATGTCAGTATAAACAATTAAACACTTTCAATGTTCTCATTACCATGTTTATTTCTCTAATGACATTTCAAACTTCACTCTCACTAAACAAACACGGTTACGGTTAATTGTATTTTGAATACTAAATTACAGAACTATAAAGATAATGGAAAGGAAAAGAGCCAGTAAATGAGTGTTATTTCAGAACACAGATACCAGCCGTTGCTTCCTGACAACAAGTTCCTGCCCATTGTGATTGTCATGAAGAAAAGGCTCACAGCCTTTGGGAAAAGGGTGAAAAACATTATGAAACCACTTATGTTAGTGCTTCTGAGAAATTCTGAATCACTCGTGTGCCATGTGACTAAAAACCTGTGACAATATCTGCAGGGGCATTGAAGTGTGGATGAATTCACTGAAAGACCAACACCAATGTGCTCTGAAAGCAACGACATATGTCATATGCTCCTTGTTAGCTTTTAACAGATTACTCAAAGGTAACCACAAACAAACAATGTTTTGTACATACTGTATCAGGAAATCACAGATCCATTTAAGTTTAAAATCTTTGTGTCAGCCTGTTGCTGTAAAAGTGTCTAAGATTGCAAAAGCTGCTGTTTCTCCAAACCTGAGACTCGAGATACATTTTTCCCATGGTGTCAGTTTCCACAGCAAATGCACTTCGAACCTGAAGAAAACTTATGACAGGATAGCTAACAACAAACAGCACTACAGAATTGTTCTGTGGTGCATCTATATACATGTCTGGCCAGGAAGCGTATGACTCTCCTGGTAGTTTAGGATCAGAAGCTCTTGTATTCTGATTAATGAATGACATGGTAAAAGTTTACAAGATCAGCACAGCAGACCATTTACAGACAAACCAGTGGAAACACAATTATCCAAAGCTGAAACCAGAATCAAGTGTAACCTGAATGAACATTCTAGCTGTTAGTTCCCATCATGCAAAAGTAAGGAGTGAATATAAGAAGCCATTTGAGTTAACATGGTTTACAAACTATATTATGCTGTACTGTTCTGAATTCTGAACTATTCTAAATTTGAGCACTTCTGTGAGGGATTTTGGAGTGAGTAAAACCAACTTGACTTCTCCCTCTTGTGCCCTGGTCACACATTCCACCACAGATACAAACGCCTTTCACAGTGGGGTGAGACAGAAGCCAAGACATACCGACACCAGACAGTCTTTCACATATTGTACACGTTCACAATTTAAACACACTGTTCAAATGTTCACAATCTGATCTGTTTTGCTTCCCCTATGGGCTACAAAAACTTCCAAAACTTGCCACTGCCTTTAACTCCACAGCAAAGACACAGAAGTTTGGTTCAGACTTTTAAACAACAAACAAAAAAGGTTTCACTCACCTACCCTTGAAGACTAGACTGCCTCATAATAAATCTGTGTTGTTTGCCTTCAATAATGAAAGACTAACACATACTTTAGCAGACAATGTTAAAGACTCTCTCTTTCTGTTACTCAAAACAGTCTGAACAAGAGGGCTGAGCAGTGGAAAGATCAGTCACAGGCCAGCGTGTTTGAAGGGGAGGGGCATTTCCAGATGTCAGTCATTACCACTCAGCCAATCAGGAGCTGCATGTCACAATATTCTCCTCCCCCTTCAGCTGTTATATGCATTTAGGATGTCCTTAGATGTCCCTAAAGAAAATTTAAATCCTAAATGAAACTTCTCTAATATCTCTATTGTTGCTCTTAGACATTAATGCAATTAAATAAAGATATTTGCTTAAGTCTCCTGTTTCTTAGCTTTCTTTCTCTTGACAAAAGTATTTAATAAAATATGTGTTAAATACAATTATGTTTACGACCTAAAAATAAAACCCTGGTCATGTACTAATATGTTTGGTGAAAAGGTTTTAGGTGTTTATATTTTTTACAATACACCGTATATGCATATAGGTGCCGTTACGGTAACATCTGTGTAGAATATTTTTAACAGGCTTCATCCAGGACTCCCAAATTTGCTGCGCCTGCAATATGCAAAAAAGACAAGCATTGTCTCCTAAATTTTGTTCTGTAGTCATGGCCATAGTTTATCCTTGGACAATTTGTTCTGCTCTGCAAATAAACTACAAGCATTTTCTTATAGCCCTTCCCTCCAGAATCCATCTATTTTCCATGGTGAGGAGTTTTCCACTCCACTATGTCTAAACGGATTAATAACTGAGGAACAAGAGCAAGGTGCCACGCTAAAGGACGTCCTGGGGTATCCGACGCTCTGTGGCCAACAACAAAGACAGAGGAGAAGATAGACTTCTGAGACCATAAATCATTTATATTTTCAATTTTCTGCCTTGTCTCATGCGAGACCTGTGGAGTCTGTAATAATTACCATGGCAGGGTTTGCCAAAGCCGTCATACCTCTGCTCAGATGGCAACTACTGACATTTATCACGGCTGCAAACAAACATCTTTGTCTTTCTCTTACTGTCACACACGCACACACACGCACACACACACACA
>JAZGTK010010280.1:0-16523 GCA_036877625.1 Ambastaia sidthimunki | reverse complement strand
CTCCAAAAGCGCATTTCTCCGCTTTTTGCGATTTTACTGCGCTTTACAAAAACAGACACGTGATCTTTAGACGATCTGCCTTCGTTTCTTGTTTAATGAGATCCCTGAACGCAAAGCTCTGATCGCACACCAGCGCGTCTGCCCGACTCATCGCCGCTTATCTGGACGCGCAAGGTCAGATTATCCAACCGCACCGCGCACCCTGCCAAAAAAAGACACTTATTTCACATACACAGAGGCGTGTGATGGAGAGCTTGAGGGTGAGGAGAGGACACGGCTCGAACCGGAAGGTTGCCGCACCGGCACACTTCACCAATTAAAGCTGCGCGCATGACAAGCGGCGCGTCTTTGCTTGACTGCGGCTGTGAACCGTGAGCTGGAATAATGGGGCTCGGTGTGTAGCTCAATCGATGACACCCTGTCTCCATCTCTCCACAACACACACACACACACCCACACGATTAAATGCATTAGAATAACAGTAATCTATAGCAAATCAGAGATCCCCCGCTGTTCATTCAGTGAGACTTTAATAACATGCTCTCAACATACATGTGGAATAAAAGTCACCGTAACGTCTCTGTAGTTGATATCTGATCACCAGTGGCTGTATATAAACACACCTGCCGTCGCTCTGACAGCACTCAGAACAATTACACATTACAAACAAATCACAAGCATTAACATGCAACACACACGTGAAGAAAACAAGCAGTGAGGGGGTTAAAAACAAATTCAGTGGAGTTTTATATTAGGTTTAAACCCAAAACAAGTGTTTCAATGTCCTAAACTGCAATTCCAGTTGTAATGTTCCAATAGTGAAAAATAGTGAAAGAACGCAAAATACCAAACCCTGACCCATCTTGTCAATTGGTCAGTTTGGCTGGTTAGCATAATCGGGTTAGCTCCTTCTGGTAGAAGTTGTTAACTACACTGCACAAAGCATCATTCTGCATTGACGACCATTTCAAAGTATTCTGAGAAAGATCACATTTTTACAAGCGACAAACGCAATACTACAGAAGATTATTTGCCAAAAACATTTGCTGGAGGGCTGATAAATGGGGTAAATTTGTAACGCCACGTGACCAAACTGGGAAACACGTTTTCATCGCATCATCTTGTCTGAGAAAATGTTAACAGCAGTATAAACTGGAATTTAAGGAGTTTAAGGTAATCTGTGAACCCAACTAGCCAACTAGTGTTTTATTTTACGTTAATATCCAAATGTCAATCAGAAAAAGACATTTAAAAAACGTTTAGATTTGCATGTGTGATGGACATCAGTTCCTCTCATCTTTGGTGGTTGCTTTGAAGGCATCTGGAGACATATACCTCTATATTTAATGAAGTCCATATAAAAGACATGAAGCAGATATGATGAGACCTGTTTTACAGAATACAGAAGTATATTGAGCACTCTTGTTCCCCCATCAGTCAGTGTGTGTTGTCATGACACCATTTGCGTGATTAGTCACATGACCTCTACAGCTCAGGTAACTGGCTAAAAACATGTCTTGAAAAAGCACATGATCAAAGGTTTACTATTCAACAACACGCTACTGGCCTGGATTTAAGATCAATATACATACTGATGCAGTAGCTTTCTGCAGGTATCAGAGATCTTATTAAATATCATCCATTTAAACTGCACAATTATTATGGGAACTTTAAAATATTGTGAGAATTTCACTATGAGCTTCAATCACACAAAATTCACAAACAAACCACCACCGGGTATCATTTTATCCCATTTAAATTCTCCCATCCCAAATTCTCTATCAGTACCATTTAAAACATGTCAGACTAGCTTGTTTAAATTGCTGGGGAAAAACATCGGCCTCATTCTTGCAATGTATTGTGAGGTTGCACAGCAGAGGGTGTGTGTGTGTGTGTGTGTGTGAGGGTACAGGGGTCACTGTGGTGAGATGTGTGTGTATGTGGTGTTGAGGGTACTAGATCCTGACAGTTACCAGTAAGGTTGAAGCTAATCTGTGCCATCAGCTGTCTGTTTGCTGGATGTCAGGACACACACACACACACACACACACTCCGCTGGCAATGTCAGCCCACATATGCTCGTCTGCATGAAAGAAGAGGCGAGGGCACAGGCAGCCACCGTCTTTTTCCTGTCGTACCCTCCACTCACTTCTCCCCCATCTACATTTGCCTTTTATCTGTCTCCATCACTGAAAACATTCACATCAAAACCCGTTTCCACTCTGTGCTTCTCTGCCGTTACTCATTGCTTCATTTCTTTAAGAGGATAATTTATCAAGCTGATTTTAACTGGTTAGTTGGGTTACGGTAACCTTCACTAGAACGTTGCTCAGGAGGGTTTGTTCTAAATGTTGCGTTAACACTATAGACACAAGTGATACAAAGTTTGTTGTTTGTTTGAAGAGCTGTGTTTTTACTATAGCAATCTGCTCCATGAATTTTTGCCAGGCAGATATTCCTTAAATGTATTTAAGGAATGACCAGAGATATGTCTAGGAACTACATCATCATAGGCTGGTCACTTTTTGCTTGGGTCTGTGCGCAATAACCCAAATAATCCATAAACCACCCAGAACCCCCTAATAACCACAAAGCAACACCCTTAGTCACCCACAGCTCCCAATAATGTGGCAGTGGATTTGGTAAAAGCACCACCCACATTCCCACCCATGTTCTTTAAAATAAAAAAAAAACTTTTAAAAACATGCATTCATGCAACTCAACATGCAGCATTTTAGCCGCCACATCAGACAGCCAGAACAACACGTGCCACAACCCAATATATACAGACAGACATTACTGACACCTGACAGTGGGTGTGGCCAGAAACAAGCATGTCGTTATCCAATGGGAGACAACCAATAATAAACAATTACTTATCTATTTTAAACAATCCTGAGACAAAGATTATACATCACACAAGAAATTCAAACCCCATTAAAATATTGTATTAATAATAATACTACAGATTTTTTTTTTAAAATCAAGCAGTCAATAATTTAGATTATAATTTAATTTTATCTAAATTATTATGAAATAGACGAATAAAAAATGTGGATAACTGATAAAATTTGAAAGATAACATTTGAGTATAATTTAAAAATAATGATTAGCTGAGACATGAACTAATTCAGACTGTTGTATAAGTTTGATGTGAATGAAAGCTCACACTGCTTGTAATACAAGTAACCTTCTATATATTCCAAAACTAGAGCTTACAATCACCACAATATCACAGTGCACAATCACCACAACATCACAGTGCACAATCACCACAACATCACAGTGCACAATCACCACAACATCACAGTGCACAATCACCACAACATCACAGTGCACAATCACCACAACATCACAGTGCACAATCACCACAACATCACAGTGCACAATCACCACACCATCACAGTGCACAATCACCACAACATCACAGTGCACAATCTCTCACAGTGCACATTTTTTCTTCATCTACATGTAACTGTGAATCATTAAATCAAACCTACTGTGTCCAGTTTTGTAAAATGACAGTAACAAACAGTGTAGACAGACAGAATTAATTTTTCTAGTTCAATTTTCCGGATAAAGGAACTGCTGTGTGAATGGACACTGCTAAAGTCTAGTCTGGCCTAAAAGATACTTTCACACAGTTTATGAGGACAGAGAGACAGTGTAACTGTAAGTCACACATCTGAAGTGTCTTTTTCAGTGTGTTTGTACACACAGTGTGGATTCAGGGGCTGTTTCCTGTGTCTGGCTCTGGCTGCTAGATATTTCCCTTTTTCTGTTTCTATTGCCCAGACTCGGCTTTATCTCCCTCTGTGCAGTTTGAAAACAATAAAAGAAAAGCAATGTGTCTTGTTCAGTCACTAAATAGCTGTCTCGTTTGGCCCCCTGAGGTGGCTGCACATCACCGGCAACCTCATTCATCAGCCGAACACTTCTGCCCGACCCACACGCCTCAAACTCCCCGAATAAAGATGATAAATACCTCAGCCAGTGAGGAAGAGAGGGGCAAATAAGGAGAGGGAGAAGACGGGCGAGCGAGAGGAAGAGAAAGAGTTATTGGGAAGGACAGAGAGCAAAATGTCTTTACACACACCTTTCGCTAAACATCAATTGCTTTATTTATTTTATTTTAAAGCACATTTCGCATCTTTTATCGGTCAGTTACAGTGTTGAGGAAGCTATTTGAAACTGTAGCTTCACAAGCTACTTAAAAATTCAGGTAATTAAAGCTACTAGCCAAAAGTTGTTAGCCACGCTACAATGAAAAAGTAGCAAACTATAATATAGCATCTATTGATGTAATGTAATTTATTTTAAAATCAGAGCTGTATTTATCAAGCAGTAAATCAGTTTCTTACTCTGGGTAACAGCATTAAACATGCAAATTTACACAAAATACTACTAATATACTACAAAATAAAACATAAAACGACATACACTTACTGTATATAAGAGAATCAAAACACAGTAAACTGCAGTCATTAATTTTTATACAAAACAGTAAGTGGACAAAATCGAATCGTTTGAAAATCGATCGAAACACAATCATTCATGTTTGATTAAGGCCTTTTGTTTGGCAGTAAAGCTTTGTGTTTACATGACAGTGTTACAAAAACAGCATTTCAGCTTTATGTTGGTAAAAGGAGCTTGTTTATGGAAACTATATAGGAAGTTAGCAGCATCACTATACAAATGCACACACGCAGTCAGCTGTCTGTGACTGAACTGACACTAGCTCCGACTGATACGCTTAGATAAACAACATCTCAAGTGAGCTGAAACAATTCAAACAGTCTAAATGTACGAGATTAAACAGGCCAAACAGAACAGAACCATTGAAATGGGTCTCTGGAGGTCTTCCCGGCCTTTGACATTACTTTTCCCCAAAGCATCCTCATCCCCCCCACACTGCCCAGAGTCAATCTCCCATCAGCCCACCCGGACAAAAACAAGGGCGAACCTGCAGAGATATTCCCGCTGTACTGCTGTAAGCTGCAGGCTCGGCCCACGGGCCGTCTGTTCTGACTTTAACGTCATGTGACAGAAGCAACAACTGACAGATGTTTCCTGACACTGGCTGAGAAGCCCGACGCGTGTACGTTTGACTTTGTGATGTCACAACGACGGCGGTGGCGGAAGATGATGAGTGTGTGTCGGGATAATGGATGGAGGAATAAATCCGGAGTTCTGCTGTGAAGTCATTGGGAATCGCGTCACGTGCTTGGGCCGGTCCGACGCCGATGTAGAGCACAAACCCAGCTAACCATTTTAGGTCGTAAGAACGTTTGCCTAACGTTTACATTAAATAACAGAAACGCTAGAAATTTGACTTTCTAATGTCCTTGGAACGTTCAAAACTTAACTACATACACACAAAATACATTATATAATGTTATTGCTTGTTTCTAAATTTTTTAAATAATTTTTTATTCGGTAACATTTTTAATACTATCAACGAATGATTTAAGAATAATCTTTCCGATACATATGACATATACAACACAAAATATTCTACTGATGTTACAGCAAAAACGTTTTGATAACTTTGAGAAGAACTTTAGAGAATGTTGTTTTGGAGAACGTTCTGAGAACGTTCCCTGCGCCAGCTGGAGGAATCTGGATTTTTGCTGCGTGTTTTGGGGATGGAATGAGACTTGATGGATTGGTTAGTGGAGCAGCACTGATAGTCTGATCTGCATCCCGATAGCCGAAGGTATTTTTTATTCGTCGCACACGCTCGCTCGCACATTTCCTCTGTAAGAGGCTGGATGAATGAGGTCATCTTGGTGCACGACGTGTTCGTATATGAGAAAGACAGAGGCAGAAAGGAAGAGTTTAGTAATGACCACAGACATGTTGTACAAAGCTGCATATTTTTCCTTCCAGCTGCCACTTTAACGAGGAGATAAAATGGCCTCAGCTGAATAATTAATACTCCAGCCCATTAACGGGGCATTAGAATGGCTTCTTCTCATCGATTTTTCCTTCTCCGGTCTACGCCTCTCAATTTTTTTATTTTAACTTGATAGTGGTGTCCGAGCCAGGCTGTGTTCAGAGCAGGTCACATCTTGGCTCGGACTCTGATTGGTGGCTCTTGTCAGTGGTGTAATTATTTTGGACTGACTGATCTGTGAGGAAATGCGGTCACAGGCTTTGAACGTGTCAAATTATTTCAGATCTGCAACGAAAATGAGTAGTGAAGTGAATCTAATTGGTCAAATTCCTGCTTCATATAAGCTATAAATTAATATTAGAAAATAATAATAGTAAATTACAATAATTAAAGGTTCAGTTAGCGATTTCTGAGAAACACTGTTGATATTTAAAATCAACACTCAAACAAACCCCTCCATTGCCTTTAAAATAACAAACACAATATGCAACACAGGCAATAACTAAAAGCTGGTGGACACGCCCCCTGTTGCTGACTGGCTACGAGAGTGTTATGGGGTTGTGGGGATCGGTCCAATCCACTTTGTTTCTTTATATTTACGCAGCCAAGACTAAGTGACAACACATTTTTTCATTACACAGAACAGACTAGCAAATAATCTTATCTAATAACCATGTTTTGTTTGTTGTTTTCAGTTTTCAAGCATGTTGTAATTGATGCTAGGAATTTGTCGTGCTAAATAAGTGCTAAATAAGTTAGCTAAGAAGGTAAACGAAGCGCAAAACATGCAACTTTTGACGACTTGTGTTTGGAACAGAACCAGCATTTGAAACGGTAACTGACTCTGAACTTTCCCGTACGACCAAAGCTAAGTCAAATCTCCAGGTCACAGAGCTGCTCACAAAATCAATTCATATCCAGACAGATAGGAGCAGCAGTTAATGTATAGCTTCACTGTATAGATAACACCCCCCAAACTTATTATTGCAGACACACAAGAGGAAAAGCGAGAATAAAATGCTGAGTAAGGGAGGATAGTGAGTGCGTTACAGAGATGAAGGAGATAAATATTACCAGGGCAGGTTGTTGAGCAGGGCAACTGGTCGATAATGAATGTGTCCCATTACAGAGCGGCAATAAGAGATTTCTGCTGACACCAGCATCTACTGTATCTCCAGATCTCCAGTGTGTCTGATAATCTAAACACACACACACCCACACACACACACACACACACACACCGACACACAAACAAAGTGCATGTACACTAGCATTTTCAATTCAGGGTAAATAGGGTAATCTGTGACATGTTTTGGCACTTGCAGGGTCCTGGCAGGGTGATGGACCCCTGACTGCAGTGGGGACTCATGTGGGGTTTTGGGTGCTCATAGTTACTGATCTAGAGAAAAACCTGTTTTCGAGCAATTTTATTTTTTTCAAACACAGATGGTGATAGAAAGGCAATCTTCAATCAGTCATCATGAAGTTAAAATGTACTGTTCTTATTTATTTACTGAATATAGCAGTGTTTATTGCATGCACATCATTATTTTTACCCTCATAATCTTTAATTAAAAACATTAGCCGGTTCTCCCCCACAAAACAACATTTCTTCATTTGATGACGTATGTCTGTCCTCGAGGGCGGGACTATATTGACTGTCCAATTAACTTCCAACATTCCAATCAATTCCCAAAGGACAAAATCAAGTCCTGTCCTACATTTTTTCTCATTCCAGAAGCCGTTCTGAAATAAGACAGTCACAACTTCCTTTTTATGGTGATTTTAACATCAGATTTGCTTGTGAGGGAACAGAAAGTGAGCCCAGGTAATGCCCCTAATTCTCTAATGTCATTATGTCTCAATGTTATTATGGATGCCTCACTGTTGTATCAAACCAACCAATCAAAAAACATAACTTTCATTAGGGCTGTTCTTAACACGGGCACTGATCCAAGATCTGTGAGTGGTCATTTTAAAACCCTGCAGAATTATTCCATATGATCTCCGTGTGCTGTGGGAGTTAAAGAACAGGTCTTGTTAATACAGTATCTGTGCTTGTTTCAGTGGATGGGCCTCTCAGAAGTGACGGTCAGGTGTTTAATAGTATCTTTGAGTCTGATCATCCATCAAAGCGATCGATCACAATCCCAGCGGTTTTTATTAACGATCCTGTCAGCTGGGCCGCTCCACGGTGCCCACGGTTGTCCAGGATGATAGATCATTAGCCAGACTGCCTGTTATTTATTCTCCCATGACCTTGTATATGCTGTTGTGGAACGTATCAAATGATGAGTGCAGGGACATGATAATTCAATATTCATCTGCTCGTTTTCAGAAGTTGTGAGCTGGAGTGTCAGGCCATTAATAAAACTAATGCACCCTCACTGTGGCTTAAAGCCTTAGAACAAAGTGTGAGGTAACACTGGTCTCATTAAGGGTTATATCTGTCACGTTTTAGCTTTATAGTTTTGGCTTTATACCTTGAGTTCACTCTGTAATAAACAAACTGCTCAATAATGGCACCTTTTAATCAGGGTCGAGGGTTCGACTGCTTCACTTGGCCCATCAGCACCCGATATAAAATGTATTTTGGCATCTCCAGCACCATATACAAAAGGTCAATTATTACAAAATCTGTATAATAAATAACAAAATAAAGAGTTATGACAGTGTGTACAAATTATCAAAGATGATCTTAATGGTAAGTTTTCCTGTGGTCTGCTGTTGCTATGGTTACTGAAATGTTGTTTGAAACACTGTAAAAATGTTTAGTGTGTGTACTTTTTAAAACCCCCACCCATCCACCCACTTATGTTTTGACGTCCTTTGAGGGAGTTCAAGCTGTAATTGGAAGGTTTCTGGCACAGTTACCTGATTGCTTGTTTCTTACCGTGTGTTGAAAGCTGGTGGGAAAATGGCTGAGGCACAAAGCAGAGTCCAGTCGAATGTTTCTTCTGGTTTGTCTCTTGTGGCCCCCACAGGGCCCAGGGGCCCAATAAGCATCCATCTGCAAACAGCCCACTACAGCACGCTTCAGTGGGCATGCATGCAGGCCGGGGTGTTTGTAAGTGTGTGTTTGTGCACTCCAGTGTGTCTGACTGCAGAGGCCGACATTCTATCATTCTGGAGCCTTGGGGACTAAAATCCTTCCTCACAAACACACAAAAACAATCTTCACCACCAGCTCTTATCAGCGTTATCATCAAACCCAAACATTGCTCTTTGCTGTGCCACTATGAAGGGCATCTTACATTGTATGTGATAGTGAACAATGTTTTCTTGTCCAGTTTTTTAGACGTTGTATTAACGTGTTGCTCGGTTAATTCTGTAACGTTTTAATTGTTCCATTAGCAACTTTACAATAAGACAATATATATAACGTGTAAAGTTCTACTAACATTGCTGCAAAAACGTCTCGATCTTTAAGGAAATGTTAACTAACGTTACGAGACTTAGTTAATGCTAACAATCATTAGCTTTAACATTAAGCACACATCATTTATTCCTCCATAAGTTGAGCTTTAAAGGTTTAAGATTGGAAACGTTTTAAAAAATAAAATGAGCTCTATACGAGTGAAAGCGTTTCCCAATATGATGTTATCATCTGCTTCGAAAACAGTTTGGCCACGATTTATGATTCAATAAAATAACAGGATTTTTAGCGCTGCACCTGTTCTGACGCTTTTCTGTGGGAACTTGTGGTTACGGCTTTACCATGTAAAACGGTCTTTACACTCTCCCCGTCCCTCAACCCAGCCCGCACATCCATCCTTCTCTGCCAGAGCTGAGATGGATGGAGCTGCTCTCTTAATCAGCTCTCAGTTGACTGCAGGCAGAGGGAGGAACGAGGCACCGTTCTCCCACTCCTTTGCCTCACCGCAGATTTTACCTCAGAAGCTTCTCCAGTCTCCCTGCAGCGCTGGCGGGCCGTCGAGTTTGGGGCGTCGGTGTCTCTGTCAGACTTTCTCTCAGGACGGTTCGAGATCTCCGGCTCAGAGCTGCTGTTGACACTCAGAGTAATTGTGGTGATTTATTACAGCAGAACTGCTGTACACCGCAAGTTAATTCATACACAATAACCTCCAAAGTCACAGACACTCAGGAGGAGAAGTTCTACTGTTCCACTGACAAAAAAAAGCATTTTTAGGTAAACAGATTTCTACTTTGTCTTTTGGTTTTCTTTAACCAGCCGTTAGATCGCACACACAGAGGATTAAAGCTATGATGACCAGATTATTGCTGTCAGGGCATTTTCCAAGATGGCTGCACATACATTAAGTTAAATTCCTATTAATACAGGCTGTTGCTACAGGCAACTGCAGTCAGCCTGCTATGGGAATGAGACTTGGTGGAAGAATTTTTAATTGTTGTAATTATCATAATAAATAATCAGTTGACTGACTTGCTCTGATAAGGACTTCAGATGATACAGGGTGTAAAAACACACACACACACACACACACACACACACACACACACACACACACACACACACACAGTTACGAAACACACCCCAAACACAGCTACATGCACACTTGATATCACATCATCTAATGTGATGACAAGCACATCATCTAATGATCAAAACAGTTTATTGTCTTACAATTATACAAAAATATTAATTATTATTTGACATCTAATTTCAAATAAATTAAAATATCGAACAATTGTGATACATCTTTGATGACATCATTGCAGGAAAGTTCTTATCACAACTCTCTATTGGCTAGTGAAGACACACTTCACCATGTGAATCTCAAACATCTAATAGTCCAATAACTGATCCAGATACAGCTTCAGTGTGTGAGCATTCGTCTCTCTGAGCACTGATCCTGGATCAGGCAGTTCATTCAGGCCGCCGTGGAGAAGAACTGACGTAGCAGGTCCTTCTTATTGACCTTTCCCATCTGATTCCTTGGTATATCTTCTAACACGATGAGGCCTGTGGGGATGGTGTATGGAGCCATATGTTCTCTGAGAGAGAAGCAGAAGAAAAATTTCATTTGTTAACTGTGTGATTTATTTATTACAGGCTGTATGATACGACACCATTGAGATCTTGAGGCAAAGCTGACCACAGAAATTAATTTTAAATTAATTTCATCCTACGGACATCCTACGGTTTCCATTCACTCTGAGAAAATACAGATATTATAGATGTAATATACAAACATAATATTATGCAGCACGTTGCATATGGAAAGGATTTCAAAATATCTTTTGGCAAAAGAGAGATTATACTGTAACAATGCAGATGTGAATTACAAACGCATAAAACGCACAAACGCTTTGTGTGTATCGTAACGCAGGGCTCTGTAATGTGTCATAAATCGCTCCCAGATACGTTGAATTAGATTAATGCCACAAACAATAAAATCAGTGTGAAATGAAGACAAATACTAAAAGGCAGAGCGAGCGGCACGTTAATTAAATGTTTTGCGTTCTGAGCGCCCGACTCTCGTGGTGTCTGCAAGCCCGGAGCTGTTTCTCATCTAATGTTTTGTGTGCTTGCAGACAGATTGTTTTAAAGTGTATTTTCACTAACAGAAGCTACCAATGAAGTGTCTCTCTGTTAATCCTGCTTTTGTTCTGTCTCTTTCCTCCAGTGTTTTAAAGATTGTGCATATTTCACTCTTTAATCATGTTGCAAAATATTCCGTACTTCCCTTCGCATGTGCGTCTGTGTGCAGTGTCACCTCCAACTTGTCACTTCCCGTCTCCACTCCTTATGACATAAACAGAGTGACGGTTACGCAGGGTGACAGCTGGAGGCACAGCACTGGAGAGTGAGCATCCCTCTCTTTCTCTTTCTCTCTCCATGCGTCTCTGGGCTGCGCTGGAGGGGGCAGGCGCAGGTCAGCGGGACGACCGCACAAAACACACGCAGCATCACACCAGCAGGGCAGAAGATTGCCTCCAACACCCCCACACCATATGGAGCCCACGCACATACAGAACAAGAAAGCCCTGAGCTACTTCCTGCTAAGGGACGTGTCTTCTGACTGCGTTTGCGCTGGGGCAAAAAAATGCAAGTGACATTAAAAAAACAAAGAAAATGAAAAAATAAACGAGACAGAGCCGAGGTGGAGCCCACCAGACACTGCGTCCTCCACCTGTTTTTCCTTCAACCTCCTCCCACCCAATACACATCTGTTCTTGCACCTCAATAAGTGCTTGTCTACATGGCTGTGTGTCCACATGTGTGTATTGCTATTTATAAAGGGGCTCCTGAGGGAGTCCGGTCTGACGTCTGACTCAACACGCTACACACGCGCTGACGCAAGCCCTGCGCTTCCAAACAGATCGCTGCGCTCCACAGGAAGTTACTTGCAACAAAGCTGCCGGTGCATTTCAGCAACATTTCATCACCTGCCTCAGTCGCTCAGATTGTGCAAGTTCAAGCGTGTCTTGCTGGTTAGTGATGGACACTGGGCAAATTTTATGTCCTGTTGTTTTACGTTACTACTAACTAAAGGCCTTTAAATTCAGCCAATTTTCCAATGACTGCTTTCTGTTAGGACGACCGGGCAAGTGCCGTATTATTTAATGAACAATCGTAATAAAATAACTTAACATTATAGGCCAAAATCATCATTTTCAATCTGATTGGCTGGCGTTGCATGTTCACATTGATTGGTCACTTTGCATAAGTGGGAGTGGCAGTTCTTGCCAAAATAAGGTGCCATGTGGGCCAGGCTTTATGCTGATGGTCAAATGCTTCTGAGTTACCTGGCCCAGGTCTTCAGGTCTGGTAGAGTCATCGTCTTCCCCTTCTTTAACTGCACCACTGCGGTCACCTTCTGACCCCAGGTGGCGTCTGGCGAACCAATCACAGCCACATCTATAGAGAAAGAAAAAAATGAGATTTTATCACTTGTCTGTATTTACATGCTTGAGTGTGTGAACGTGTGTGTACCTGTGATATCAGGGTGGGCTAGCAGATGCCTCTCAACATCCAGTGCACTGATTTTGTAGCCTCCGCTCTTGATAATGTCCACCGATGTACGTCCCATGATCCAGTATACGCCGTCTTTGTAGATCGCCGTGTCACCTGCAAGAGCAGCCAGAACGTTAATCATGCATTTAGTTTAACGGAGGTGTGGAGTTCTGTTATTAACAAAATTACATACGCATTTACCTTTTAAAGAGTTTCTCTTTTAGGATAACAGACTGCAAAATGATGATGACTCATATTGCACTACACAAATTATTGTCCAATCAAATAAAAAAATTTCCCCTATTATCACCTGCAATGTACCTTCAATTAGTTATTCGTGATTCACAGCTATGACATAACTAAAGCATGCTGGCCATTTAAAAAAGGAATTAAGCCTTTCAATATGTTCCACCCAAACTTCCTGTTTAACAGGAAATACATCACCACAGGACAGAAAGCAAGCGATTTCATGGAATATTTAATTTTGTATAGTCCACATCTTCTCTCTACAAGTGTTGAAGGGAATAGTACGTGTACACTAGTAAGCATTCTTATAAGGGTACGAGGGTGGTGTGTGTGGGCTGTTGTGTGTTGTTTTCTAATAATAGGCTGTAGTCAGCTTTAGATCTTCTGCTCACATTTAAAAAACCATTTGCACAGAGCTGCTGGGCTGGAGACGACTTAATTACCCCCCCAGAACACACACACAAACTACAGTCATCAGCAGTAGGGTTTTGAGATACACCCGGTCCAAACCAGGTGCAGCCACATGCTTCTCACACTCAGTTTTTCTGTCCAAAGCAAAATGCTACAAAGTGACAAATTCAGAGGCAATCAGCACATTATCTGATGAGCAAAGTTGCTGTTTGCGACATAATTAATTTCCAATGAGTGCAATGAGAAACATAAATGGGACTTTTGATATTTAATATTGCTGGTTATCTGTTCTGTTAAGGGTTACCGGTGTTATTTAAAGAAATGGACGTTCTTCATCATTTACTCACACACGTCATTCTGTCCTGTATGACTTGTTTGCTCCTGAGGAACACAAAAGAAGATATTTTAAAGTACGCTGGTAACAAAACAACAGTGGCATTTATTAACTTCTATTGTACAAACACAAAACCACAGAGACATTTCTCAAAATATCTTCTTTTGTGTTCCACAGTAGAACTATCCCATTAATTCTATCTGTTATAATTCTGTAAGTTCAAAAACAGGATTGACTTTGATAACCTGCCCTTACAGACATCATTCATTACATCAGCTCCTGTCTGCTGCTGTGTACGGTCACACCTGTTTGTGAATACGGCCGTGTGCTGTAAGTGTGAATGCAGAATGTAGCCATCGAGTGTTGGGCTCATCTGGGGCAGAACCACGATCAGGCCGAGTAATGATTCGTAGCAGGTGAGTGTGAAGGAAAGGAAGGAGAGAAAATTGGACGAAGGTGTTGGAAGTCCAGCGTGGAACGTTATCGAGCGCTGAGCCCCAGCTGTGGCCAGCAGAAGTGGAGAAAGGAGTGTGTGTGGGTTAAGGACAGTGTGTGATGGGTTATAGTGTGTGTGAGGGTTAAAACAGAGGGGGCAGGGGCAGATGGACACACATCAGCAGGCTGTGACTGGTCGGAGGCGAGAGACTGTTGATGGGTGACACTGAAATCACTTGTTCTCCTCCACACAGCCAATTTCTACATCAGCGTGATGCTCACTAAGGCATCACAGTTACTTCTGCTCAAAGATTTGAACAAACCTCTAACCACAAGTATTAAACTTCTGTGCATAACCCTGTGCCCTGAGATTTATACTCTTAAAAACGAAGGTGCTACAAAAGGTTCTTCAGAGATGCCACAGAAGAACCATTTTGGTTCCCCAAAGTACCTTTTATGTAAAAGGTTCTTAAAAGAACAATTTTTTCATCACCTTTTTATTGTATAAATAACTATTTATTAAATAACTATACAAAAAACAGAAAGGTTCTGTGGATGTTATAGGTTCTTTATGGAACTATACAGCAAAAAGTGGTTCTTCTGTGTCATCGTGAAGCATTTTTAAGAGTGTTTGCATTTAGCAGATGTTTTTATCCTCAAGTGAGGCAACAACATGAGAAGTGCTATACAAAGTTTCAACAATTCTTAGAGACAATACCTGTTGGAATAGCAAGAGAGAAAGAAGTAGAGGAGAGTTTTGTTACACAGAAAATTGTGGACAGGGTGATCTTAAAAAATTGTTTTTGTGCTTCCCATTTTGCATTCAGAGTGTACATACAACAACCATCTCTTCCTCTAATACTCAATAAAGCTTAACGTACTTTTTCCATCACTTTTTCTGTTCGCTGCTCGCCCTCCAACCTCTCTCTCTCTCTCTCTCTGTCTCCAGCAAGGAGCGCTGCATCAATAGAGGGCCCATCTGTTCTCATACATCAGACTCTTCATTTCAGTTTATTAGCTGGGATAAATCATAAATATTTCATTATACATCACGGGCGGCTGTCGCAGGGACGGTGCAATTTATCAGCGCTGCCCTCTCCTGCCGCCCGGCAGCGGAGCAATAAGCTTTCCAGTCTATTAAACAAGATTGATACAGTGTGTAAATTTAGATATTGGGAATTTCTTCACAGACCACTGCTCCACTGTGATAGGCTGGGGTGAGGAGGGGGGCGGAGAGGTGAAGGAGAAGTGGGGGGGTGGAGAGAGAAAAGAGAGAGAGAGGGGCCACGGAATAAGGACGGTGTGGAAAAATGCCTGGGTGTTAACAGCAATAAGAATGTATTTCCCGGTCCCTTTTTAAAATACCCCCACCCGCACCACGCAGGGCGTAATTTGGTCACGGCAGAGAGGATCTGTTCTCATGGAAATGAAGTGGGACAGTTTGTTTGACACAGGGAGAGATAAGCAGTGAGCAGTGGACGGGAGACGGGCAGCGCGACATTTACAGATGTTTTTGTCCTCTTCAGAAATCCATAAAAGCCCCTGGGGAGGAATCAAAGGTCGCAGGAAATATTAAACCTTCATGTCAGCGGGCAGCTTCTTTGACTGGAAGAAGAAGACTGATGTTAAAGTGGGATATGAACCGCAGGTGTTTGACGAATCGAGGCCCTGTTTCCCATCTGCAGCACATACGCAGACGAGCTGCGCAGCTGCAGGCCCGCGTCGCAATAAAAACGCCTCCGCCGTCTCTCTGTACGGAACTGTACAGAAAATAAAGTGATTTTTGGGTTACTGCATTGAATAATTCCTTTAATAACAGCCATAAATTATAAAGTGATTATCCGGAGTGAGTCATTGAGAACTATTACAAACTTTATTGTCTTGAAATCTAATTTACATGAAGAGGGGAATCACATTAACATCTAAATGATAATTAATATGCACAGAACAGAATCCAAATCTTAAAGTGTCTGTAAATGGTTTAAACTGTCTGAATTCAGTCAGATTTACTGTATATAAAGGGCTTTCATTTCTCATCTGTATGTTCTCACGAAACCGAACGCTTTCTCTTTCATTATACACTCATTTCCATGAGCTAAACACTAACCACTGCCAACTAGTTTACTCGACTAGTAAAACTAAGCAGTGGTGAACGTTCTAATCTCAGATTCAGCTGGAGTGCAGATGCAGTAAAAGTCATCTGACTGCTGCAGTCACGGCCCGCTGGATTTCCTAATTAAAATGATAAGAAGCTTTATTGC
>JAZGTK010010279.1:0-16523 GCA_036877625.1 Ambastaia sidthimunki | reverse complement strand
ATAACATTTGTAGCAGAGAAAATCGGAACATTTTCTTGGCTGTTGCAAAGCATTATGGGTAATGAGTGAATGTTGATGTATCATCACAGAGACTTTCATCAGACCGCCTGCAACACACCCACCAACCATAATGAGATCTCATGGATAATTGGGTCCTGGTAAGAATTTAATGAGAAAGCTCTGCAGATTCCCCCAGAATAAATATCCATCATTCGGAAAATTAAAGTTCTGGAATGTTCAAAACATCCAGTTTTTAGACTTTGTATTACCATTATTGCTTGGTTATATTAACATATAAAAAACATTATTCAAACTTCTGTAATAACAAAATTCTGTAATGTTTTTAAAATGTTCCACTAACTATTTAAAAATAACATTTTGATTATGTATATTATATAACGTTAAAAAAAGTTCTACTAGCATTACTGCAAGAACGTTTTTGGTGAGGACGTTAGCCAGCATTCGGAGAATGTTTTCTGTTAGCTGGAATTTCTGCTTTTAGTCACCAGTAAGTGTAGAATACTTTTACTTCTGTTAAACAAATGTATCATTTGTAGGTCCATTCTGCAGAAATTCCCCGAAAGTCAACACAGGAAATGTAAAAAAAACGTCTGCAGCTGTTGTCTGGGGCTGCTGATTGGGATAAATTGTTTAGTTGGATTTATTACATCATTTTGGCGCTCAAACATTCTGAGTCATAATTCACTACAACAGAATCCCACAGATAATGTCTCAGTGTTTGGCCGTGGATCAAGAGGAATCAGATGAGATTGTGTGGCCCAGCAGAGACATTCCTAAATGCTTTTGTCTCACAATAACCTGCATGTCAGTCTATGGCTTGTCTTCTTTCCCTTCCCTTTCATTGGTTAATTGTCCTGTACACATCACCACATGGCAAAAGTGTTGACAGGAAGTTAAATAAACTCAGAGGCTAAAGAGGTAATGTTAACACAACCCAATTCTGTTTAATCCCTGTGGGTGGGTTTAGTTTGTGTGCTTTTTGGGGGTCTAAAGAAAATACCCTTGGCACCAAGGGTAGTTTCTTTAGACCCCCAAAAAACATGTGGCTTTGTTTAATAGTGGCAAAGCTGTTTATGAGTTATAACCCCTCCAATGCCCTCCATCTTATGTCAGTAATCTTTAAACAATGACATTTTCATAATGGATATTTTATTCCACAGCTAAATCATTACATGATTTATTAACGAGAGGAAAACCTACATTAGTCCCGGTCAGAGGTTTACTTTACGCTTGATAAGATAATAAGGCTCAGAGTTGATAAGCTTGTCCCAGTGGCCAGAAAATGCGTTCAGAAGCAATTAAGCATCAGTCTTCAGAGAGATGATCTCAAGGTTGAGTCAGAATGCTTCACAAATTACTGTTTCTTTTAACAAGTCACGTTGTATGTTCAAAAAGCATGTGACCTTATTTCTGTCCTGGAGCATGGACAAATAATATCAAAACTGGGTCACCAACCAAACAAATCTCCTTATGAGATGTTTTCTCATAAGGCCTCCTCTGCAATATTTTTGACAGAATTTAGGGAGTTGGGAAAGGACAGCAGCCTTTATTCAGTGGGACAAACCTTTTCTGTACACAAAAAACTCTGAATAGAGACAATAATCAGCTCGAGTTTTAAACTGGAGTCACAACTTGCCCTGCTTGTTAAAGTGTCATGATGTAATTTAATAAGTCACTTTGGTTTAAATACCTGATTTGAAACAGTTTATTACAGGTCACTTCTAAGGAAATGTGTTTTGCCCTCAAAGCTCTGAGCAATGTCTAAAGTCCAGCCTCTTGATTCTCTTGTGTTCTAAGTTATGACACTGCTTTTTGAATACTTGATTCTGATTGGTCAAAATAGGAACAAATATTTTTATATAATGGCTGCTAAACTGTAAACCAGGTAACTTCATAGCTGTCCCCCTTATGTGCAAAACCACATTATCAGAAGTGAAAAATTTATGTGTCTTCTCTAAGGCTTGTAATTATAAAATACAATAATACTTTGTTTTCTAAGCAGATATCAGTGTCAGCTGGTCATTATTGTAAAATAAAACCCCTCAAAGTGACGCAGTGAGACCCCTTTGCATCATGTTTGGCTCCTACCCACCTACATCTTTATTTCTATGTATTTTATAATGATTACCAACTGGCTGACACACTCCTAGACTTTAATGTGTATTGGTTCAGATTAATGCCCAGTGTTTGTGCTGATATTGATAATAAGTGATAATCTTGGAATGTTGTGGTATAATACACTACGCCAGCACTGCCATCATTCCGTGTCCTTCGCTGTGTGGATTGCAGCGTTCTCCCGCTGTCAGCTTTCCGCGGCAATGCCGCATCACATCAACTTTGAAGCCTGAGCTAAAAATAGCTTATGTGTGAGTGAGGATGCAGGAAGAAGGGCTGAAGTGGATCGAGCTGTTTGGAATGAAGGATCAGAGGAAAGGTGGGGGATTATATCTGGGATTTGTGCATATTCCTGCAGCTGTCATTTGAAGTTTCTGATACTGTACAGTGCAGTTTGATTTTGTGTCTGGATGAGTCTGGTTTTATAGTAATGAAAAACGTGTCACATTTAAGTTCATTGGCTGATGAAATAAAACAGAGTTTTATGATCCAATGAAAGTCACTCTGTCACAAGACTTTTATGCTTTGATTGGCTGCCTTTTTCTACAGGGCTGTATTGTGATAACAGTACACACTAAAACTGGAATTTTGGCCTTATTGGGGTCATTCATGCTAGAATCAGATCAGATACTCCAAACTAAATAAACTGATTTGGCTTGATACCTGTTTGGGTCTTTCTTAAAGGGATAATTCAACCAAAAATTACAAAATATTAGCATGCAGAGTTATAGTTACATTAAATATTGTACATGCTGTTGCTATGGCTGTGCAAAGAATTTTTAAATCATTATGAGTCTCAACATGCAATATATAATTTATTATTCCTCGCTCACTTTGCAAAGCACATGGCTTGCATGAATTGGTTTATATATGCATCTTTAAATAATGCATCATTTTCTCCAGAGTTCTGAGTTTGAAGATCTCTTATCACTCACATACACTGTAAATCTCTTCAAAGAGTGAAATTGCTTCCGTGTCATTGGTTGGTTGCAAAACCTTGGTTGCCAGTTTCTTTTGGAATAAGCAGGCGATAAGAGGTTTCCGCAGGCTTTTTCTGTCAGAATTAACGTGCAGATTAAAGTTAAAGTGTGAAAGAAAAGGATTATGTTTGAAAAGCTCTGCGAGACTAAAGTTTCTCCATCTCTTGAACCGTTTGCTTAAGTTGGATCTGAAATGCATCCAGCTTTGTTGTTTACTGTGGCATTGAACTGGATTTAAAATGGGAATTGTTTATGTATTATACGATTAGTTTAACAATTATTTACTAAAGGTTGTACTTATGCACTGTGTGTGACGAGAGGGTTCGGACAGTAAGAAGAGTTTTATGATCTCCAGCCAGCTGGTACCCTGAGCGGGGGGGGGATCAAAATCTGCCAACTCTATCCTGCTGAATGTTTAATCTTTTTGAGATCTGGCAACCAGCCTTGGCATCAGCCACTTCCCAGCTAACAATTTTATGTTGCAAGAACATTTCCCTAATGTTTCCATTAATTAACAAGAACATTAAAAATGTTATTTTGAATGTTCTGAAACATTCAAACCGTCCAGTTTTTTGTATTAGGTTGTATTAACATGAATGTTTGAAAAATGTTTTTTTTAACCAAACAGTAATTTAATTCTGTAACTTTCTTAAAATGTTTCACTAACTACTTAAGAATACGTTTTTAATATATATGATATACTGTATAACATTAAAAAAAGTTCAACTTATGCTACTGCTAGAATGTTTTTAATACCATTAAGTGAACTTTTACAGAACATTTCTCAACGTTCTGAGAACGTTCCCTGTAAGCTGGATCATTGCTGATAGATCTGCTGTCTCTGTTCTCCAGGCTCAGCTGGAAGCTCAGAGATCCACACAGGACTTCCAGAGAGCTGCGGAGGTCCTGCGGGCGGCCAAAGAGACCATCGCCCTGGCCGAACAGAGGCTGCTGGAGGACGACAAGCGCCAGTTCGACTCCGCATGGCAGGAGATGCTCAACCATGCTACACAACGAGTGAGTGGTGCAAATATCTGCTCTGATTGGTCGATACCATTAAGTGTAAGTGAAAATACTTTTTGTTTGCAGGTGATGGAGGCGGAGCAGATAAAAACACGCAGTGAGCTTCTGCACAAGGAGACAGCGGCCAAGTACAATGCCGCCATGGGCCGTATGAAACAGCTGGAGAAGAAGCTCAAACGCACCATCAACAAGTCTAAGTATGCACTGAAAAATCCATTTGAGACACGACCCTTTTAGAGATCTTATTCATTGGCGCTTAGCTTTGATGATTTTCTGTTATGCTGATTGAAAGTCTCTTTACATCCTGATAGTGATCACTAAGTAAAGTGATATAAATATATTTATATAAATCTTCTGTGGGAGGACCATAAAATGTTCGTCCAATCATTGCATCCGGCCCAAATGCAATGATAGGATGTCGTACTTGCCTGTCAACCCTTCATCAACACTGTCTTTCGTGGTGGCACGTTGCAGCCACTGTTCTGGCTGTGAGAGTTCATGTGTTGAAGGAGGCGTGGCTTTTGAGATCCCTGTTAAAAGAGTGTGGAACTTTATGCTTTTAAAATCTAGCAATCTAGCTTGTTCTTTGAAATTCCCGATCCTTATTATAATTAAATGGTGATTTTTCAAGCTGTGCAGATGTCACAGCTACAGCTAATGCATATTGCAGCTAATGCGTATTGCATACAACAATTGACTGGATTTCGTTCTGTTTAAGTGAGCCAGAAAAAGGCGTGAGGTGGACCAGACTTTGCTGAATATCTGAGGGGAGGGTGGGTTTCCGTGAGCGATTATGACTCAGCAGGCTTATGGGGAGCTCAGCTCTATCACTGAACCTCTCTAATCCTCTTACTCAACATTTGTCTAATGTGCCAACATATGGAGAACGGTTACCATAGGAATATTTACAGTGCTATTTATAGGCTTTTACAGTAGGTCTAATCGCCTTTTCTGACTTTCTTCCAGGCCCTACTTTGAAATGAAGGCAAAATATTACCTGCAGCTTGAGGTACTGTTGCACACAGATTATGCAAACATATGTAATTCTGCTGTAGAGCAACTTTCACATAAAAAGATGATTTGTATAAACCTTAAGCATTGTGTATAATTTCACATCTGTGTGTTTTTTCTATGTTTAATTAATGTTGTTTCATATGTTGTTGAATGTAATTCTAATGTTCTCTGTTCTTCTCTCTGAAGCAACTGAAGAAGAACGTGGATGATCTACAGGCTAAGCTGACCAAAGCCAAAGGGGAATATAAATCAGCCCTGAGGAACCTGGAGATGATCTCGGATGAGATCCACGAGCGCAGACGTTCCTCAGGCATGGGCCCGCGGGAGAGAGGTGTGGGTTCGGAGGGTGATGGTGTGATTGGCGTTGATGGTGAAGATCTGTCTGGCTTCAAAATGGAGTCTGATGGGATATCGAGTGAGTCCAGATTATTGTCAGCCTCACCCTGTTGTCTCTTGTCTGAGTGACCTTTCAAGCAGTTATGTAACCTCTTACATGTGAAACATACAGGCTGTGTTCCAAACCTTGGTGAGCTGCCTACCTAGCACAGCACAATGCAGACGTCAGACTCTGTGGGAGTCAGCGAGTCCCTTGTGCGCCTCACAAGCATTGTTTGTGTGACATGCATGAGAGACCATTAATGTAGAGCGTCAAATCCATCACGCATGAGTTTCTGAGGTCACGATTCTGCTCAAGGAGGTCGATCCCTATGTAGACAGTGAAGCAAATCTCTTGGGATTGAAACAGAGCCATATTACATACGACACAATGAATAGATTTGATTGAAATAATTGTGACTAAAACAAGGTGTATTTGTTTGTATTTTTCTAAACTATGCATTTTGTGTAGCCTTCACTTATTAGAACACAAATTCAGCTAGTTGTACTTTCAAACCGCCTCTGGTGACACTAAACGAATTTATGAGCTTCAAATGATGGTGACAGCAAAGACAAATGGCTCTTATATCACCTAAAAGTCTTTTGATGTTCCTCTGACCTCAGCAGAATTAAATTCGATGGTGGAACACAATAAATTCAATGTGGAACAATCAAGTTAGAGGTTATAAAGCAGGACACACATTCGTGTTTTTAGCCAGTCTGACTGCTTGATCTTTCTGTGTAGTGTTGAGCTACATCTTTACAACAAAGCGCTTTGAGTGGATCCTCTGCAGTGTGTTGTGTGAGGAGACTGGTCGCAGGTCTTCTCTCTGTAACTGTGCTGCAGAGTGAGAGAGTGTCTGATTGATGTTTTTAGATCTTCTGTGTGGAGTGAAGAGGAGGTTTCTGCACCGTGGCTAATGATGTCTGACACAGCTTTGGCTCTTTAGTTAGTTAGCTGTTCCGCTGAAGGTTTGATGTTTTTCCAAAGGTGAAGTGTGTAATTCTCTACAAAACACTCTACAAAATTAAAATTCTTTTTACCTGTTAACTTCATATGAAGATACATTGACCATCACATGAAGTCAACCAATGGTGCAAGTCTAGCTGCTAAGAAAACAGAATTAACAAGATGCCACAGATCTGTTACTTTGAATGGGGAAAACCGCAACGCTTAATATGGTCGCTCTAGCGAAATAAGTCCCGCCTACTAGTAGAAAGACCCAATCGGTAAACAGTAAAATCACTAAACTATACCAAACAGTAATGGTATAGCTCATGTCAGGTTTAGTAATTGATCTGAAATGTAGTGTTTTTATGTGACCTTAGCCAGCGATTTTAGAGATAATCTGTCCTCCCCCATTCCAGCAGATAGGACTTAGTCTTAAATGACTGAAATAGCTGCACTGAGGCACTGCAAAGATGGTCACAGAGTGCAGAGACTTTGTTAAAGAGACTTTGCTATCTGCTTGTTCAGCTAATGAAAGATGGGAGAGTTTATTGCTTACGTAATCAGCTTGACAACAGTCATTTTTAGAGCTCTTTTTGGTGACACTAGTGGCACAGAAATTATACACTTCATCTTTCAACCCTGTTGTGGCTGTTGACCCTGTAGATAAATGGACTGATGCATGTGATTTGTATTGTGTGAGCCGAGCACTAAACAACAGAATCTGATAGGATCAGCAGTTTTGAGCTCTGTGTGATTCATAGGGCCACACAAATGCTTTTACATGCAGTAGACAGACACAATGGTGCTAAACATTAACTTTAACTGTCACAAAACACACAATCGTAATTATGATAGACGGTATATCTTATATATATGTATATACGGTGCTTCTATAAGTACTGGGACAGTAAAGGAAAAACTGCTCGGTTTGCTGTGGTGTCAAGAAATCTTGTATGATTAAAGATAAATATGAGGCAGAACTACTAAAAACACAGCTTTCTCATCTTCATTTAGGTTATGTGTGTTTTTACCGACTCGGACTGTAGAAACAATGGACAGAACTGATATTACACATTCCTGCTTGTAGTGTGTAAACAAATAATGCAACAGAACACAATCTGATCAATTAAAAACACAATTGTGAGCCAAATGTCCCAACACTTACATTCCTCAGATAGAGTAATAAAACTCTGCTGTTCTTCTAAATTGATAAAACATTTATGTGTTGAAACAGGCAAATATCAAAATGTTTAATTCTGTACTTTTGCCCTATTTTTCAATCACAAAAGATTTGTTGACTCCACCGCAAACAGAGCAATTTTTACTTTGTCACAATGTTTTATTGTATATAGTATATAGAGGTATATATATGTCTGTATATAGAGTATATATAGACTGTATATGGAGTATATATTGACTGTATTATAGAGTATATATAGACTGTATATAGAGGTCACGTCTCATATCTGAGTGTTCTCTCTGACGCCCTCCAGTGGCTTCCGGCTCGTATGAGGATGAAAACTGCAGCTCAAGTGCAATGTCTGAGGAAGACTCGGAGACTCAGTCCACCAGCAGCTTCAACTTCGGGCCGCACAGCCCTCTGGATCTGCCCTGTCCCTTCTCTTCCTCTTCTTCCTCTTCGTCTGCCTCTCCATCCCCCTCCTCTCGTCCCTGCAGCCTGGACCTGCCCAGCACCGTCTCGCTGTCTGACTTCAGCCTGATGTCGCCCATCTTGGGCCCTCGCAGCGAATGCAGCGGAGCCTCCTCCCCCGAATGCGATCTAGAGAGAGGTGAGACGCATAACCCAAATAATGCTGCACGTGTGTGAGATCGCATTCAGATCTGCTCCAGTTTCCCCTGTGAGATGATGACAATTTATCTTGGTGTCCTGCCGGCTTGCACCTGTGGCCTCTGGAGAGGTTCATTAATCTTACTGATGGATCGCTGGATGGCTTTTGCCAGAACTGTAAAACAGACTATATATGGACTGAGGTCATTATAGTTTACTGAAACTAAAACTAAAACGTTTCCAACTGAAATCAAATGAAATATAGGCGTGATTATTATTTTAAGAAGTTTAAATGAATTAGAATTGTTGCCTAAGCAGTAAACTAAATTTAAGCTGAGGTGCGAAAATGATTAACTGAAACTGTACTGAACTAAACCTGAAATAAAATAAATTCTAATGTATAATCTAATATAGCAATATTAAAAATAAATAAATAATCAAATGACAAAAGCACAACACGAGATAGCTAAAACTAAAATTAACATAAAAACTTAAATATATAGCTAAATAGATCATTCAAAATTTTAATTAAACTACAAAAAACTAAAAACAAATCTACAGCAACTCTGAATCTGAGTTCCTGGTCTTAAAAACTATAATGTCTTTACAACGCAAACTCTGCCAAAATAATGTTTGATAACTGATATTAGTTTGAGCTTTTTGAGCAAATATTGATATGTGATTATTTTGTGATGGTGTTATTAATAATTGTGATATTATTATTATGATATTATGTAACTCATCACACTTGTTTGTGCTCAGGTGACCGAGCAGAGGGAGCCGAGGCCGTACTGAACAACGTTCTCAACAACAACAGCAACAGCAGCACCAAAACCACCTTTGGTCTGGACAGCCGCTTCCGTCTGCTGTCTCTAAAACTGAGCCGAACTGAAAGCAGGAAAACCGCTGACCCTCTCTCGCCCTCTCTCGCCCAGCACCCCTCACCAGCCACAATCCTGCTGGGCGGGATGTGACGGCAGTAGCTGCTACACTGATGTATTCGTCCTCATGCCGCGCGCTAATGAGAGACTCTGGCAGCCGCCCATCTCCTCCTTCGCCAATGTCACCCCGGTCCATTCCTCTCACTGTCTAGAATGTTCCGCCAACTTTGTGACTGAACTTTCCCTCGTTCTCACGGCTGTTTAACAAGACTGGGACACGATGTGCCGAGGAGACAAATCTGCCATTTGGAGGAGGCCATAACTGATTAAATGTGCTCTTATAAGAATAACAAAACAAAAACGTGTCAAATGCTATCGATCGTGAGCATCAACGTCATCACGGCATCAGACACATTTCAGATACGCTCTAAAGAATAGTTTTAAATAGATGGCGATAATAGAAAGTTGATGTAGAACTTGTCTGTTTGCTGGAGAGCTTTATGAAATGCAGATTTAATATACTGTGGATTTGTGCACTTTTGTCTTTAACGTCTGTTGTAACTGTGTCTTAGGGGGTAAAACACAGAACCATTTGTGTGGCAGTATAATGTTACGAGTTAATGTGTAGCTAGGACACGTGCATGCTAACACTGTAGCCTGGAACTCAACATGCTAAAAAGGCAACAAGAAAAACTTCCATTATCAAAAAGAAAAAATGAAATCTTCCAAGGAACTTGGAACCCTCCGAGCGCATCTGCTTCTGTGCTGCAACAGGAAATGAAGCCGAACAGCTGCATCGCAGGTCACCTTCACAGAGTCACCCGCCACGCTGCGACAGTCGCCCCCACCTGTCACGATCACCCGTCTCTCCGCAAGCCACATAACTCGAGCTTCCCTGACACGACTGGACATTGTGCATGCCGCTCTGTTTCTCTTCCTGTGTAAAGAACCGTTGTCTGTATAAATGAAAAAAAGCAATATATGCAGATTCACACTTTATTTGGGCTGACAGTAACACAGAGGTTCAGAAAAGCCCCGTAGTTTCTGTACTTGTGTTGTTTTGAAGGGGACAGTGGGATTATGGGTAAGAGTTGGCCGGTATCAGTGGTGGGTTTACTGCACTAAAGATATTTATTAACGCTTCATCTAGATAATATGGTACACAAGCTGTGGGATTTAAAAATACAGCTTCAGGTCCAGTCAGTAGATAAGCTGGTGTTTGTGTATTTTTTTGTCTTCTCAGATGTTTTTCCAACTCTCATGTTTGTTCTGTTCTTTAGTCTGTTGATGTTTTGAGAACTGAGAAAAAAAACCTCATTCCAGTATTTTCTTAAGTGGTTTATGGTGTTTAGTCTTTGTTGTTAACGAAGATTGTGTAGTTGTTTTGGAAATAATAAAGAATCTACTGTATTATCACTGGTGAAGTAAACAGCATTATCACTGTTGTCAAATAATCTGCCTTAAAGATACTTTAAGCTGCAATCCATAATCTTTTGTTTTTTGTTGGTTATAAAAGGAACATTTTGTCTTAGTATTTGCTTGCTACTCAAATTTGGTCATATCATGGCAGATTTTTGAATGGCTCAGTTTAAAACTGTAAAATATTGGGGACAATGTCTAATAACACATCCGCTTTCATTTTAATCTCAGCAAATAGATACACTTTAATAGCACATTCAATGAAATCAAAAAGCACGTAAAAGGGAAGGACATAAAGCATTTACACAAACCCCACACAGAAACTTCTTCAACAGTCAAATTGATGACATTATATTGGCTTTATTGTCATTACTTGTAAACATACAGTTCTGTGCTGGTGTATATAGTGACATAAACATATTGGCTATCAATCACATATTGACAGAAAAAAATTGCTGAGGAAAGCAAAACATAATTTGGCTGATCTGACGGATGATCTGGATGGATCTGAACCTTTCGGATAAAGATTGCTTTGTTCTCACTGAAATTCAGCCCTGCAAATACAATTCGTCCTACTTGTACATCGCTGATCAAAGGAAGAGCCCTTAGTATGACGACACAGAAACGCTCTGATCGTGGTTTGCAAGTAGCCACATTAATATAGTCCCTGTTTTATTGCAGTCTCCTGAGTGAAAAACATCCTTCAGATCACGTTTACACACACATCCTTTCCGATTGCAGTTATGGACCTTGGTTTTTAGAGAAGTGCGCTATTAACCGATTGAGACACTTCCACCAAGCGCCACACTGCAACAGCACAAGAGTCAGCAGTCACTTGCCATTGATCGCGCACAAACATGATAAATATGGCACTACATTTGTACCATCTGTGGGTGGTGCTTATTTGTTTGGGTAAACAAGCATGTCTGTGCCGTGGGAAGCAATGAGCAGCATCTACAGCGATCTTCAGCGAGGGTGTTTCATAGCTGCAGAAGATCTGGTGGGCAGCATCTAAACGTTTCGACTGCACGCTCATGTCCTCACTGCAGCTGAGATACCCGCAGTGGGACGGTACTGCTGAAGTCTAGGAAAAACGGCCCTTCCTGATTGGGCAGGAAGGTGGTGGGAATCACATTATAAATGCCGGCAGGGAAAGAGTCGACCTCCATATAGCAGAAACCGCATCTAAAAGTAAAGAGGAAAAATTCTGTTACATGATGTATTTTAAAGACGCTTAATGTGTCTCATTTCACAGGAAGTGGAAATTACTTACTTTCTTTAAAACACTAAACATGAATTCTGCTACAATGTTTGTGTTTGTAGATGTAGTTTTACCGGTAGTCACCGCTGCCTCTCTTCTGAGAGCTGGAAGATCCTGAATCCCCAACCGTAGATACCGTCACCACCTCAAATCCCACACTGTACAGCCTGCAGACAGAAACTCAGTCATATTCTCAGACATCACACACACTCCACCACAGAGACGGACGAGGTCTTAATTTGGGCAGGTGTTCTATCAGAATGGAGTGACGGCACAGGACGGTCCTGTCCACGTCATTTCTGCCGAGGAAATCCTACGCTAATGAAATCCCTCCAGCATCCCAAAACATTTACTACAGGAAGTAGTTTTAGGCATTCTGTTCAGTGCATAATTGGAAATCTGTCATCCTAACCACCAAAATACATCAATTACCACATATGATATTATATAACTAAACTTTATGAACACTTCCCTCCTCCCAGATAACAATTTTAGAGTTTTAAGTACCGTAAACAAAAAATGTAAAAGTTCAAAACATTTAGTTTTTTTAGCAATTGTATTCAAATTATTGCTTTTTTACAAGAATGCTATTCCAACATTTGTAACTGGTAACGTTTTTAAAATGTTCCACTAACTATGTAAGAATAATTTTATATATGACAGATAACATTAAAAAAACTTCTACTAACAGCAAGGACATTTTGATAACTGAGAACTTTTAGAGAACGCAAGCCAATGTTCTGAGAACATTCCCTGTCTTTCAGTTACCACAGATAACATTTTGTCACAAAAAATCAACATCAACCAAGTTTGAGGTTTATCGTGTGGCACCTCCAAACTCACTGCAGAACGTTTTTACATCCTTTTCCCTGACACTGACTCAGTTATTAACACTTCTGCTGAAAAACTCATTTCCATTATTCACTGACTGATAACTGACCTGATAACTCATTTCTGTTTAGTAGGATTTTGTAGAATAACAGTTTACCTCAGATTGTTGTCATGTTACATATAAAAACAAAACTGAAACGTTACAAAGCTCCTGTTTTAATGTTTTGAAATATTCATAAAGGAATTAAACCAGTAATAAGAATAAATTAAACCAAATCTCTGGTGCCCTCTGGTGGTGTGGAGTGAAATAACAAGTCTGACCTGGAGCCACGGAGTTCAATGAGCAGAGGGCCCGATTTTTCCATGTTAAACTGGTAAATAGGGTTGTTTTTGTAAGTATCTCTATAGTTCCCACAACCACCTGCGCTGGCCCCTTTCCACTGGCCATTAATCTACACAAGGACACAGCAAAGAGAGAGAGAAATATTAGCACATCTGGAAAGAGTTAGCAATAATAACCCGAAATCAGGCTATAAAATTAAATGAACTGGTGTGAACTCACTCTTTTTGTGTTGGTGAAAGGTGTGGGAATTTTGGAGAAACTAAACTTGCAAACTGAGTAGACCTGGAAAGGGTTTATTAATGACAACAGTTAATATAATTAAAAGACTTAGATATTTTGTTATTAAAGCTGCAATCTGTAATCTTTCTGGTTTAAAAACAAACAAAAATCAATTATTGGTCAAATTTAGCAGGAAATGTCATTTTGACTGACAGAAAGAAGACTGAGCATTTTTGAACTGTGTAGCCCTTAAAACACAGTTGCTTAGAATTTAAACTTGTCATCCATGTCAAAAAATAACTTTGCAACTTAAAACATTTTCTTCTCATTTTCTGTTTCACACAGGGAGGCATTAGCAATAAAAGACGCAATAAAAGTTAGAGATTGCAGCTTTAAAAATCAAATCAATATTGTAGCAGGATCAGATATAAACACACACATGACTGCGTGTCTCACCCTCAGTGTGTAGTTAATTGTGTTCTGCTTCTCATACTGAGAGACCACCAGAGTAAAGGTGTGAGTTCCCGGGCTGGTGAGTTTAATCTTGGTCAGATAATGAGGGCTGTTGATTCTGATGCCGTCAATGTAAGGAGGAGGTTCGGCTGCAAACGGCAAATAAACGTTAAATAATAAACTACAATTAAACCTTCTGTACATAAATGATTAAATCACCAGGGAATAATAGCCTAATGCTTCATTTTTACATTAAAACAAGAATTTAATCATTCTCAATTTTAGCAATAAAAGAAGATAATGATAAACATTCCACACCGTTAAATTTCTGTTGTTATAAATCATAAAAATGGAAATTTAGGAGAAAGTTCTTATTAACTTATTGGTAGGTCAAAGGTAATAATCTATAATAGTTTAAATGTAACATCAAACCCTGTAGGGTTAAAGGGTTACTATACATCCAGGGTTAATATATTTCAATTTATCAATGTCTTAAAAATACATCATTGTGTGATTATTTACCTGGATAATAGACTTTCTTTCCATCGGTCTTGTAAACTACTAAGGTAATAAACTCCCGGTTTTGAGCAAAGTCATCCTTGAGAGTAAATAAAACAAGATTCAGGGGTCATTTTTAATCATCTGTGGTCTTTAGAAACTGATGTTTAATGCACTGAACTGCACATTATGTTTTGTCATTTCACCTTGTCAGTGATGTGTCTGCTGAGCAGGACCCACACTGCAGCGCCCCCTTGAGGACAATTTACCTCCAGTTTATACTGAGGGTTATTAGCCAAGCTGTAGACATCCTTCACAGGGCCCTGTTTCCCATCCCAGCTACTGCAATAACAAAGCACAAGGAACATACACGTTCTTATAAGATAAGAGACCATCAGGTATCATAGAAAGCTACTGATGATGATGTAATAACTACGAGACGAACCTGTGTATACATGACGATTCTTTGAACAGAGCTGGATTCCAGCTCAGGTAGATGACATCATAATACTGGCACAGATCTTCCCAGATGATCCAAAACACACCTTAAAGAAAGACACACAGGTGATTCAAGAACTTCATATACACGTGGAATTTTTAGTTTGGCATTTGCTTACCGTTATCAAACTTCTGGGCCGTCTTGGGGTCAAAATTGAGGTATTTGAGAAGATCTGGCGTCCAGTTCTTTTCGTCACGTTCGCTGTATCTGCCTTTCCACCTGAGATGACTCCACGGGTTCTTCAGCTGGAGGAACCGTTTACCCTGAGAGAACGAGGAGATGATGTTGCATAAGAAAGATCAATCACGAGAACTTTCCAAGCAGAAGAAACACAAAAGAAGATATTTTGAAGTATGTTGGTAACCAAACAACAGTGGCACCCATTGACTTCTGTGACTTCTGTGATATTTCTCAAAATATCTTCTTTTGAAGATATTCTCCCAAGAAAAGAAGATAAAAAGTCATACAGGTTTGAAGGGACTTGAGGGGGAGTAAATGATGGAAAAACTTTCATTTTTGAGTGAATGATCCCTTTACAAAGTATTCAGTCAGTTCCAAAACATCAGGATCTCTGAATTTCAGAAGTTTTCAAACACTATTCCTACACCATGTGAATACTCAGTGTAAATCTTAAGGTAACTTAAGCATAACATGTTGTGTGTTGACAGTGTTGTGTGTTGACAGTGTTGTGTGTTGACGGTGTTGTGTGTTGACGGTGTTGTGTGTTGACGGTGTTGTGTGTTGACGGTGTTGTGTGTTGACAGTGTTGTGTGTTGACAGTGTTGTGTGTTGACGGTGTTGTGTGTTGACAGTGTTGTGTGTTGACAGTGTTGTGTGTTGACAGTGTTGTGTGTTAACGGTGTAGTGGTGAAGGTCACCTTGTAGTCCCTGATATCCAGGACAGCGTACGCGTGAGTGGGCACCAAACCCCACCTCTCCCCCTCCTCCTCAGTCATGACCCCTGTTGCCGTGGTGATGAGAACGTCTCCTCTGTGAAACCTGCAACAACACATTACAAACACACGCACACACTATAAACGGCCAAATCGAACAGAACAGAGCCACCGAAAGCTGCTCACTGTAGGATCTACAGTAAGCTGTGACCTTACAGAGGTCAAAAAATGATGTCACTGCAGACTTATGAGAAAGATTTCTTCATGTGTACTGTGAATGCATGCTCACCTCTGATAAAGCATGCGGAAAGTGTCGTCTTTGTTAAAAGACTGATTGTCTGAGTGCATAGCGATTCGTTCTGGAATCCAGCCAGTAAGTGCGTGCAAATCGATATTCTACGAATGAAAACACACAAGGTGGGAGGGGTCAACCAACGCCGTAAATGTATAAATGTAAAACAGCATCTCAAAACTGCAGCAAACACAAACAGATGTGAGGTGACACCCACAGAGTTGGAGCCTGGGAAATCGTATCCCCCCATGACCTTCATGTAGGCCTTCTCGATGAGCGACACCCACAGCTCGTTTCGATTACTGGAGTACGAGCAGAGAAGTTCGCCCTTATGATCCACCGGGAGGAAGTCATCGATGATCACCTGACCAACAAACACACACCTGAACTATGACGTCTGGAGAACCTGTTTATCTGCAAACTATGATGTAATCGATATTTGAAGAGGCGGAGCTTAATAAGTTAATAACCTTTCTGGGGACTCCGTTGATATGTAATTTCACCATGTACTTCCCACAGGGGTTATACTCAGGCTCTCCTTTCCTGTTCTGTGGGTAGATGATGCTACAAACAAACGTTTGTTTTCACATCATGGCTGTGGCATTTATTACGTTATACAATATAATTCTATAATAATTACTGTAGTATATAATTGGAACATGAGT
>JAZGTK010010278.1:0-16525 GCA_036877625.1 Ambastaia sidthimunki | reverse complement strand
AGAACTTGGGCCCGGGCCATGACGTCATTATGTCCCAATGTAATCCGCTTGCGTTGAGCCCAATCAGCAGAAGGCTGCGCGTGTCTGGGACGGGAAGAGAGGAACTCTAATCCGCGAGACTGGATCAGAGAGGCTGAAAAACACTCAGGGCAGGACCAAAAACCCATTGCCCGAGGACGATCGAGATTAAAAGGGATAGATCGGGAACAACTGGCCTCAGTGCTTGCCGGGGGTGTCTGCATGCTTGTCCGAGGATGAATTTACCGAGGGATGCTGCGGAGACTGTTTTAAATGGAGGGAAAAAGCAAGTCATCGTCATGAAGACTTCGAGCGTCATAGCTTCCGCAAAGTCATTGGACAGAACAGAGAATGAAAAGAGCACTCGAAATAGGGATATCGCTGAAACGCATGTTTTGGTTTGATGCATTGCTTCGTTTTATTAACGTTTCTTCGCAAAACAACCAGGCGGTAGCTACAGAAGAGGAACGCTTTTGTGCATTGGCGTTAAGCCGCGAAGGAGGGCGTATTTGCATAGACGAGGAGTCGCATCTGTGCCGTGGAAACATTCCTGTTCTTCCATCAGGAAAGTCGGGGTTTTTAAAAAGCACGCATGTACTGCGAGCGTTTTGTCTTGAATTTTCCATATGTGATCCAGTAGCATGTCTCACGTGACGGCTCCATTGCTCATTTCTTCAAATACATCAAGGACAAAGGGACCTCAGCGCCTATTTAAAGACTGAATGAAGAAACCACGGACACAAAGCAAAAAATGTGTTCTTCCGTTTTTAATTATCCAACAGGAGAACGGCATTGAGCGCACGAGTAAATGCACTGGATCGATTGACTTCTTTTTCCATTGTGTGAGCTTAGACATGGTGCACGTCATTCATCTGTCTTCAAACTGCAGTATAGATAGTGCGCTAACAACCGTATCACACTTCTAAATACTAAAGCGGTGGACAGAAAGAGTTTTAGCAGGTCGTCCGATGCAGATAGCATGCTTAGATCATGCGCTGTAGTGTTTGGTAGAGACTGGATAACTGGTCAATTTGTGTTCCAACTGCATATTATTTAAGCAGGGAGTTACTTCAAGGTAGGCAGTGTCTGGTGAAAAAGTTTTGATGTTTAAATCTTATTTTCGCACTCGGAAAGTCGTTGATACAAATGCAAGTCAGGGCGCGAAATTTAAGCGTCAAATTGGGCTTTGCGCTTCAAGAGTTCTAGCTCTGCGTGTTCACAGCGGACCTTGATTTAATGTCCATACAATTAAGGCACGCGGTGAATGCCAAGAGACGAATCTCTCATGCATCGAGTATTGCCATGATAAGCAAATAGATAAGGCATTAAGCGGAAGTCTTTCAGTTATGTGCTTTTAGGCATCATTGGGCATCATTAGCCATACGAAATTAGGTTTACATCAAGTCATTTCAACAAATGGATGTTAATAGTTGATTTACAATGACTACGTCCTGTCCCGTTATTCTCAGACTCAACGTAAAGAATAATGGGTTTTGATTGGACTATATTTATATATTATGAAGTGTCGATTAATGGAATTCGCAACAACAAATGCTAGAACAAAGAAATAGATGTTTAAGGCCTCCTATAGGCGACATGGACAATATTTGTGGAGATCACAAGTGAGCGGGGACACAAGCCTATACGTGCTTTTAAAATTGTGAGCTGTAGTTAATGACAGAGAAAATTTTGTTCAATTGTTCTGTCTTCACTATTAGAATTGCTTTGCTTTGCGTTCAGAGCTATAATTAAATCTTCCAGCCCGATCGTCGAGACTGTCACTTAGTTTAACCCCGTCGACAATGATGTTTGATGTTTAACCATAAAAGAAAACGCAAGCCGTGAACAGACTAAGGAATTGACACTCTCAAACTAACGGATCTGCTTAAACTGCAAAGTGACGTGTGTTTAGGGAGGTTTTTCTGTACGAGCGCGCCATCTGCTGGGCTCATCAGCAACACTAGCTTAAAAATCAACACAAAACGTGAAATTACCTACTCTAGTGATATTTGCAACCAATTAAATTTTCCACACTAAATTCTTTACCATTAATTGTTTCAAATCCTTCTGAAGATACTTTATATTATAGAGGTTTCTGGATGCTTTGGAAATAGTCAATTTGCATAATTCTAACTGAGATTGTAATTTATACTCCACAGCTCACAACAGATTGTCTAAATGGTTAAAATTTACAAGCAATCTTATGTAGCTTTTGTGGCCTATGCGTTTAGTTTTACAAACAAACGTGGTCTACACAACATTTTAAATAATCATCATAGAAAATAAAATATACAGAACTGCTTTTTCTGGTAAATGCAGATCTGAAGCATCATACATCTTTAATAATTAAAATTTTGGAATTTTGGAGAATTATGGTGTCTAACTATTATTATTATTAAATAAGTATTACTGTCACCATAAAGATAATTAAAAAGTGCAGAAATCGACAAAAAGCACAACATCACAGATTTAATTGCAAAATTATTATATATATTTTTTGAGTTAGACTTGCAGCCCGTTTCTAAACAAATGACTAAAAAAATATTCAGAGCATAAATGAGCGTAATTTGTAATCATTTTGCACAGTTTGTAAGGCTAGGCCTACGCAAAATTTGGGGACGGTTGACGTTACATAATATTGCCTTGTACAGTCCAAGATATGTATGACATAACTAATGAGAGTACATTTGTGCCCATTTTGTATAAATCCCTCCATCGTCTGAATCTATTATTAGATATTTAGACATTCAGATTTAGATATAAATATTCAGATTTAGACATAGCTGTTAATGAATCTGTAGACAGGTAAGTATAGCATGAGCCTTCACCAGAACAAGATGCACGATGTTCGTGGATTTATTTCATTGTGGTGCAACTTCTATAAATAAATATTAGTAATCACTTTATGCCCAATTGTCTTTTTCTTATAACCTTCTCAAACTGTCTGCTAGAATTAATGCACTATGTTTGTTAAAATACTTATTCTAAAAGCTGACGAGTGTACACTCCACTAAAACGTCACTATACGGCATTGCAAAAATAACGACTACTGTCTATATTTGATGGACAAACGGATCGTTTCGCTCCAGATTCTCTCCACTGACTGAGCCAATGTTGCCATGTCGGGCTGGACGCCAAAAACAAACAGGGCCGCGTTTCCCGACAGAACCATAACACTAAATATATTGCACAAACGTCCCCCAGAAGAACCGTAACTTACTTAGAACAATGTCGTAGGTCTAGTAGCGTTCTAGAGTAATCGAGGCAGACTCATGCAGTCATATTGCAACCGCAAAAATCTAAGCTTAACATATAATGTTGTGATGCTTATACTTAATGCAGAACACAATATCAGCATTCTTTATTGATTTAATTTAAGCAATTAAAATAATATAAAAAGAAATAAAATAGATCATTTAATGTGTGAACGACGTACAGTTGGTATACGTTGTGGCATGGTTGTTGCACACGCTGTATAAATGTGGTTCAGACGGTGTGAAGATATTATATCTTAGGTGGTCAAATATTCTTATAGTGCGCCATCTTCTTCTATTTCTGCAATCTCCTTCGCTTTCTTACTGACACCCACAAGCCATGTTCTCACAGTTTTTACTCAATTGGTAAACGTCCCTAAAGCGCAGCTCCCACTTTTCATACTGTGCAATATTTCTAACAAAACTGTGTACTTTGTTATTCTCAATGTCCGTTTAAATGGCACGATCAGTGAGGGCCTCAGTATGCTGCCCCATGTCTACACTGACCCTGAATGCACATCTAACCATGAATTAATTTGTGAAGACAAATGCAAACGCTGCCAAATGAAACCAGCAGTAATAATGTAAAAGCAATACATTGTTCTGCCCAAAATATTCACAAAATGATAATTATGTATAGATAATTAGGTTTCTGGCAAATTAACAGTATGTATGTTGGGCAAAGGATATGTAATGAAGTTACACATGTGACGAGCGATTCTAAGGTGACACTTTAGTTATGATCAGAGAAGATCCTTTTAGTAGCATGTAAACAGCATTCTCCTGCGTTCATGTTTGGTTTGGTAAACGAGCATTCGTAATCTCTCGTCTCGTCATATTACGATGGGATGTAAAAGTCTTTCAAAAGTAAACCAATTGCAGAAATCACTGAAAATATGACAAGCTGCGGCCTAATGTTGGAGCAAAATAAGCCATAAATAGGAACATACAATCAGGACCATGGAGAGTTCCCACTCTGTGCTCAGCACTTGCTCTGCTCCCTTTTGTTCAAACTCCGGTTAACAATAACAGTCTCTTATGATGCATACATTCATTTGGAAAATCTTTGTCGTTTTAATGTTGTAAGAAAAGACCTTAAGCTCACGCTATAAATATATAATATAATCATAATATAATCATATTAAGGTACAACGCAGTGCTAAAAATATGACAACAGCGGCATTATATATCGCCTTAGTGACAAAATCACCACAGATTGCCCACAGAGGTCTCAATTCTTGTTGAACATGTTGCTTCTTATAAGTTAAAAACGTTAAAAGTAACTTATAAGTTAAAAGCCAATAGACTTTTTATAGCAGGTTCCAAATAGCTTACGTATCAAAAATTAAATAGTAAATTTCCTAAATTTTATAAGGACTGAGGCATACAGACATTAATCTACCCATGTTACATAAAAAACTAGAATTTTCTTTGATAAAGGTATTTTGTTCAAGCTCAACATTATTTCAAAGTCAACTTCAGTAAAACCACTTTTCGCTTCTTCATATTTTATTATAGTTGCTATTATTATGCACTGCCTTCACTAACTGAACTAAGCATAGCCTAAATTTGGGGCAGTAATGCTATAAGAATTAACGCTACTAATTAATTAAAACTATTCCGCATTTAAGTTTAGTTTAAATCAATACTTTGTTTTTCTTAGAGGAGTGTTTTTATATTACATCTAAATAAAAATTAAGATCTATGCCGTGTATATTCTTTGTGCAAAAAATGTTTTAAATTACTGTCATATGTCTTCTTGTGAAAATATTAACGTTTTATTTCTGTATACACATTAGTTAGGTTTATCAAATGAAACCTATACTATGTTAAACCGGACGAATCATTTATTGATGTAAAACACTTCAATAGAGTTATGTGCGTGTTGTCAGTGTCTTTCTTCTTTGTTTGGCGATGTTTTCTTTCAATGCATGGCGCTGAAAACGTGAGTTTTTCAGCTCTGCATTAAAACAGCTGGAGGAAGCCGCTTTCTGCTTTAAAAATGACCGGTGTGGAGCGCATTTAAACATCATAAGGGAACCCAGCGGTAAACAGAAACAACCCAGCAGATTTAACACAACTGGAAAACTTAAACTACCAAAAAGTGTTACCAAAACTACCAAAAATGTTTACAAAATAACCCAGCAAATATACCCAACAGGCTCAACCCATCGTTAAAAAAATAACCTAGCAGCTTTTAGTGTGGTCGTTACAGGTAAACACAGTTTCTGTTAGTCTGTAGCCTGATCGCTTGTTGATTTCATAACAATTCTGCCTCCAACTGGCCAATATCTGAACTGCACAACATCTGAACTCAGGTGAGGACACAAATTTTAGCTAAACTTTAAATTGACGAGGACAGAGTTTTAAAACCAGAACCAAGGACAAAACATTGTGTAAAATTTACCAATACTAAATGCAAGACGGGATTTTTGATATGTTATATTTTGCTGTGGATAATTCTAATCTTTATACAGCCTATGCCAAGAAGACTGAGGGGGTTCAAATTTTTATATTGTTATTTCTTTCCCTGTGGCAGGAGAAACGAAACACAGTGTCTCCAAAACAAACATAAAAATTAAGACATAAACATATAGCACTCCTGATCAAGGCACACCAGACAATGAATATTACAGTAAATACAGTCATTACAATAACTGTGCAGTGCAATAAACAATAAATAGACAGTAACTCCAGGAAATCACAGTCAGGGTTTATATGTACAGTTACCTGAGAATGGTGTATATAATATTGCCCTGAATGGTATAAGTAACCTTGTCCTTGTTCTGGGAGTGCTGTAAGGCAACTAACATCCTCTAAGGTACGGCCTGTTCGGCTGCTTACATTACTATACAGAGGATTTCACATACTATTTCTGGTAAATGTGCCACCCAGTTAAAGTGTAGTATTACATGATACTAATGTTCTGCTTAGTGCTACAGGAAACGCTGCCTATTTCAGTAAAAGAAACAGTGTACATTATGCATTAGGGCTTTAAAAACAGCACTGCTGTGTTTTCATGGCTGCTGTCTAATGAACTCGTGTTTTAAATACTGATTCAGCCTGGATCTTTTCTCTAAAACTTAAACACGCAAAGCTTCAGTATTTTAAGTTCAGCGCAGAACCACAAAACAATAAGCAACATTGGCCGCTTGGACAACAATAAGCGAGAAGGGAAAGCCACTAAATAGAAAAAAATCTACGTTAAGAGGGTTTAACAACGCTTAGCAAGACCACAATCTGTGAAACTAGCTGAACTATACGTGCATATAAATACCTCTTCTCTCAAAGATGTGTTGGCACGGCTCATGAAGATTTTATGGAAGGATTTTATGTTACAAACATCAGCCACCTGAGGTCAGCATTACTCTTCAAACATGTTCTCTTTCTAATAAATGGATCAGTCTTTGGTATAAGGTATGACAAGCAATAGGCAAAAGACAGAATCAAGAAATAATTTTACCTTTGTGACTATGTCTGTTGAACTGTGTTCATAGGGCTAGAGTATTTTTTATATACTCTAAACATGTTGTCACATGTTTTAAAAATGCATTTTCAAAAAAATAAACCTAATATGACAAATATGCACAACTATGCACAATAAGTGACAACTAGCTCTGGTCTCCCCTTTATCTTTATCCTATATCAGTGTAATATTTATTTTTGAATTTACACCAAGTTAAAATAATCATTTTGAATATGACATTACTCCAAATTGCTATGCATATGGTAACATGATTTCAGATGCACTGAAAAGGCTAATATCATCTGCTTTAAGTGTTTTACATTAGAAATGTGTTTGTGTTTTAATTTCCGGGATATTTAATAATACATTATGAACAATCACAGAACCCATAAAACAAGATTAAAAACATCACAGCATCATTTCAGTAAATCTACACTGCTACAAAATATCTTGTAAAATTGTTCCGTTTATTCCTCATTTTTTCCTCTCCAGCTCCGGTGGCTCAGTGAGCTAGAAATACAATTTCCAGTATGAAATGAGAGCATTTCCTTTTGTGACAATGATGAACCTCACCCAGGGTGACAGAATCTGCGCACAGTCAAGGACCTGGAAATATTATGCAACACGTTATTCAAACTGACTGCCAGCTTTAGTGTGTAGGGAAAAAGAGAAAGAAAGAGGTTTGATGTGAAAAGAATAATTATAAACTTCAATGAAGAAGTAGATGTGACATTACTCTGACCGTGACCTCACGATGACCCTTTTCTCCAGCCAGAATCTTTTTAATATACTTGTAAAAAAAAAATTATATTTCATAAATGTAACTTCATAACACAAATGTTATGCTAAGTATGACTTCTTAGAGTAATATTTAACTAACCGGCCCTAATACTGATGGATAGGACACTGTCTAAGAACAGTCATGGTATTACAGTTTGCAGGATATGCTTGATGCCTCTCCCCAACTGAGATGTCATTGCTGTGTTTCCTGTCTCAGTTTGGGGAAGACCAGACCATCTGGTTTCTGGTCTGGCCTGGGCTACAAACGAACACACACTAACATACTGTGCTTTTGCACATTGGAACCCATTCATAAACCATAACATTTATTTAAAAATTGACAATGACAGAGTAATGTATAATGTGCCAGTGAACCCTTGCATTTAGAACACTGTCATGTTTAGTACTGTACTACTAAACTGCTACACTATTGCTGAACTAGGTCCAAAAAAAGGAACTATTCACAATCCATACATAATAATTACCGTATAGGTTATTTTCTTGGTTAAGCAGAAACATACTGTTTCTGGGTTTAAATATAGAATTTGTGCTCTAAACAAGAGGAAGAGACATAAGGCAGAGAGAAAGAGAGGGAGAGAAAGAGAGAGAGAGAGAGATGAGCTAACAAAGAAACCACTGATAGTTACATAATAATTTAATTCCTCAGAGCTTTTTACAGCATCATAGCGGCTCAGTCTTTACATCATGTAATTAGCGTCAATGTACTATGGACGGGCTTTAATTACAGTCACATTACTCCACGCAAACAATGGGACTGGATCATAGATGTATTGCATCCACTCGCACTAGTTCGATTACGTTCCCATTTGTCAAAGGCACCCAAACAAATGAGATACCAAGAAAAGACACTGAGTGTTACTTAACGCACAGTCAATACAGCTTCAAAGGATATCGGTCATTTACACAACTTACTGTCAATAAATAAAAACACTGCGTCGGAGGAGAAAATGGATAAAAAATGATAAAAAAAAAAAAAATGATACAAAAAATGCGTTTAACAGGCCACTTTACATAATTCATGTTACGTAAACTATACATCTACAAGACTAAATTATTAACCTTAAATATATTTAACCGATCTTAATTTTTAGGTTTAGGTTTCTTTTTAACTTTTTAGAAAAAAACGTTATTATAGTCTATTGCTAGATATAGGAGACACTGCGCATTTACAGTATATCAGCTAAATCAATGTACAGACTCCGGGTGGGTGGGCAGTTAAACCGGAGCGCAAGCATGAGAGCGCAGCGCTGATTGGATAACAGAGCTGTATAAATTGCCGCAGTGCTGTATCTCTCTCTATCGTGGAGATTTAGTGCAAACCCCAATGCGGTCTGAACAAACTGAACAGGGCCATTATACGAGAGTGCCATCAGGACTGGTCTAGTGCCACTGTTTACCTGACCGTCTTATTTACAATGAAGGAGCGGAGAGTCAGCCAGCCTTTGGTCATGCGTTGTAAACTGGTTTTAGTAGGAGACGTGCAGTGCGGGAAAACCGCAATGTTGCAAGTGTTGGCCAAAGACTGTTATCCAGAGGTATGTCCTCTCTCTATCGCGTATTCATACAGCGGTTACAATAATTATAATAATAGTAATATATTTGTAGGTATACGTGTACTTGATTTATGTTAAAGAACATCCTTACTTACGTAAGCATGTAACGCAATAATAAAACTGACAAGAATTACACTGATTTATGATCTGTATAACATACATCTAATCTAACTACGATATAACACGATGTTCTCATGTGAGCTGTTTTGCACGTGTTGAATTTGGAAAGATCGTCGCTGCATCAAAAACTAGCTTTGTTTTTTGCAACTAAACGATAAAGTGACATTTACACAAACGCAAAAGTTTAGTCATTTTTCTGCTTTTGTCAAGATGTGTCATTGGCTTTTTTCTTTACTTCTCCGCAGACATACGTCCCCACGGTGTTTGAGAACTACACAGCTGGACTGGAAGTAGAGGAGCAGCGCGTGGAGCTCAGTTTATGGGACACGTCAGGTGAGGGAGAGAGTGATTGGCGGTCACCCTTATAGTATAAAGGTTTACTACATATCGTAGCATTGAACAGGTTAACAAACTAGATGTGAAAAACGTCCAGGAGAATAATCATGCTGATTAATTAAACACTGAAAGAGTGACGTACATTCCACTGCTGAAGAATGACGTCATAATGCATACCAGACAGAGTGGTAGATGAGCCCCATTTTTTTATCACCCTCGTTTTGTTATATGTCTAGGATTTTTAAGCCTCTGTGTCTTCCGAATTCATTAATGTAACTTTCTTTACACGTGACATATGTAATTATTATATAATTTAGAATAAGCACTTGCATTAGTATTACAGCCAATCTCTCTCATGGATAGCAACAACAACGTCTGTATATAATTTAGAGTTGCATTTGGGTCTGTTTTTGAGGTTTGTTATTAGTTTTTTACTATGTTTTGGATTTGCAAAAACAAACATGGCTGTGGCATTTGATCTCTCTGTAAATCATCTATGTGATTTATTAGCTCAAATCACCTTCCAGCCACCATTTTTTTAGTACATTTATATGCATGTTTCTGCATTACTAACTGTTGTGCTGAGAGTTTTTCGGCTAGTAGGTCAGTTGTACTTTATAAGACACACATTAGCACCTGAGCCCCGAGTCAGAATGGAGGGGAGCAGTAAACACAAGCTGACATTTGATGCCGCAACACCTGAGACCCATTGTCAAGTGTCAGATGTTGGCAGGGTGCCATCTTCACCTTTTGTCTCTCTCAAGGCCGGAGGAAATATCAGATTGTTTATTCAAACAGATTTTTGGAATGTCTCATATAGATAATGAGTGAAGGTTGAGGCTTTATAATGATGTAGGCTTTATAGAAATGCTATCTTCTCTGAAGTAGATTAGATTCTGCCCTGTTCAGTGGCTGTGACCTCGTACATCAGATTTCATGCAGTCTAAGAAATGTTTAGTCTGTGTGCTTGTGTAAGCGTCTGGTTATGAGTTTCATTCAGATTAGGCTGGTAGTAGAGAGCTGCATTTCAATGAGAGACAGCTGAAGCTCTTATTTGATCTAAAGCTGTGGAATGTTCTAGTTTTTTCTTAAGTTTGTGTGTTTGGGTTCAAGAAATTCTAGATGATAAAATAAACTCAGGTCTTAGGTTTCCCTTTCTGTCCTCACCTCAGATTTTTATCATGTCTGTTAGGTACAAAAAAATGTAGTCTTTCTGTCTTTTTCTGGCATTATTTGATGACAAACAAATGTTTTGGAAGGTTGTTTTTTATTGTATTACACAGTCCCCACACTGATGTTTTCATGACTAATCTTTGAAATAGTGCATAGGTTTAACATTTTTAAACCCCACAGCTGCTGCTGTCCTGTTGCATGCAGACTTTTAAGGTCATGTTGTGTTACACAACATGCTACGCAACATATCACTGATGCTTGATCTTTCTGAATCTATGCTAATTGTCGTGTCTGTCTGCCTGACTGAGGACCCACTCGCTAGCATGAGTGGATAGATATTGTTCAGAGGTGCCTGAACATGGAGAGGATTTATTTTTCTTCATAACCACTACATAGTTTCTCACAGTTTTTTCCTCATAACAATCCATAAATCACAATATGATCATGATGTCTTTTCTTTCTCTGTGGAAAATCCAATGGATGTTGTGCATGCAGAACAGATTATGCAAAACTTTCAATTGTTCACTGCTTTAAAAAAATAAATTTAAAAACCCCATCAAAATAAAGAAACCCTATCCAAAAACAGTTAATTTGAGTTTGCTTAAATTGCTGGCTTAAACTGTTGAACCAGTTTTACGATTGTTTTATCAGTTTTATCACTTCTTTGTTTTCCTCACCTTGTAAGTCGCTTTGAATAAAAGCATCTGCTAATAGCCTAAATGTAAAATGTAAATTTGTTTTCACATAGTTAATAACTGTGTATTGGTATACCAAATATACCACGTAATAAAATTATGCCAAAAAATTCATAATATTTTTTTTAAGTAAATCATCAGTGTAGTAGACTTGAAATCTACATTTTTGTTTAAAACAAAGCATGATATTCAAAGCAAGATACTTTCTCTTCAAAAATTGTTTTTGAAAATTGTGATTATAGCTTCTGTCTCTTCTGTCTGAAGAATGAAGGAACTGAGAAGAATACTTCCTGTCCACGCTCAGTTTAGCTCAAGGCCTTTCCTGCTACGCATTCAGCTAAACACACTCGCTATGATGGAATGTTATAAACCCTCAAATGGAATTTCCTTAGGAGTCACAATGACTCAGTGAACAGAAGACAGTAAAACAAAGTTAAATACTTAACCCTGAACACTGAATCTAGATAAAATATGAGAAGGGTAACTGCGTTGAAAATTGCATTTCATCCTGCGCAAGATCTGTTAGCATCTCGCATGGAAGATAAGAAAGCCAATCAGTGCTCATCAAACAACTCCCATCTACTTCCTCATTAAGCCAGTTAGGCTGCGTTAATTGTGCCGGTCTCGTCAGGTGGTGCCGTGCAGAAGGAACATCAGCATGGCGGCGGAACTTGCGCGCACCCGCGCAAACTCTCATCAGCATACGCGAACAAACACGCTCTAATCGCAACTAATTACCGAAGCTTTAATTGAATTTGCTCATCTGGCTCTCCGCTGCTTTGGGCATCTATTCGTGCGCTCTCCAGATCAAAGAGCAGACAGCTATGAGAGGTTACAACTGAGCCGTTGACAGACTCTGGTGTGGGCCACTTGTGCAGCTCTTATCATCTGAAATGTGACTGAAGAGGAATACAGTATTTCTAATCTGTTTTTCAGCAGATGAGGTCAGGTGTGAAGAGCAATTGGCTCCCATTAGAACAGATGGAGGGAGATGTTTAACCATCGGGTTTCACACCTATATTAAATCATAACCCTTATACAGATATATCATGAAGTCATATATACAACCCTATATCCTAAAGGGTTATATCCTATATAAATAGTGCATTTCCTTAGTGGAAGGCATAGAAAAAAAATTAGTACTGAGTGTGGATTTATTTCCTTTTGTTATACATATTTTTCCTTTTTGTTATAGTCTAGCCACTATAATCTAGTGAACTCACTCACTGTCTATATATACAGCAGAACTATGTGACCCAAAGAAACTCGCCCAACCATCTCAGCGTAAAATCCATAGTCTCTAATAAGCGCAAAACACACAGTACAAAATGAATATTGGTTGAAACGCATCTTTAATGGACCAGCATTATTTTCTATCGACATACTAGAGCCATATGAGTGTGTTTATGTGCACATCCTTCAATGCCGTTGCCATAGTTACGGAGTGAGATGAGGTTTAATGTGTGTAGGGGGACAAGACCTCCTCGGCAACTCACTCTGTCAATAAAGGAATCTCCAAGATTCGCCCACACACATGCACACACACCTATCACAAGTAGTGCCATACATTTTGTCTTTTACATTATCTGGAATCATATTGTGGATTTTCTTTAACCTTTTTAGAGTTTAAAGATAACAATTTATATTTCATATTCAGTCTCAGTCTCTTTCTACATCAGTATAAGTGCCTGGATTAATGAGGTGTGTTTGTTATTAACATTTGTTATGTTTGCTCCTGCAGGTTCGCCTTATTATGATAACGTTCGGCCTCTCTGCTACAGTGACGCAGATGCTGTTTTGCTCTGTTTCGATATAAGTCGCCCTGACACCGTCGAAAGCGCCCTGAAAAAGGTGAAGCGGCTTACGCTGTCTGTTTTAAAAACACTTGATTGAATATTTTAGTAACATAATCACGTCTCTGTCTTTCTTCCTGCAGTGGAAGGCAGAAATAATGGATTTCTGTCCCAGTACACGCATAATTCTGGTTGGCTGTAAGACGGACCTGCGCACAGATGTTTGCACACTGATGGAGCTGTCCAATCAGAGACTGACACCCATTTCCCATGAGCAGGTCGGTCGATCACGCCCTGCCTTTGTAAACTACAGTCTTTGTCTCTTTGTTTGTTTTTTGTGTCATTTTCTATATGTCATCCTGTCTTTCTGTTCGTCCTTAGGGCACCTTGTTAGCAAAGCAGGTTGGAGCGGAGGTCTACCTGGAATGTTCTGCCTTTACTTCCGAAAAGAGCATCCACAGCGTCTTCCGCTCAGCTGCGCTCATGTGCCTCAACAAACTGCAGCCGCCCGTAAAACAGAGTCCCACTCGCCGACTTTCCAAACGCCTCCTTCACCTGCCTAGTAAAGCAGATCTTCTGACCTCCTCCTTCAGCAAGGAGAGAACCAAAAGCTGCTCCATCATGTGAGCCCGCGTCTGCCACTCTAGCAGATGTTTCTCAAAAAACACATTTTTCGCTCTTCGAGAGGGTTGGTTGGGGGTTCGAGAGGAGGGGAGGTCGTGACCTTTCACGACCCCTCCCTCTCTCTAAACTTATGTTCTTCTTCCATTGTGACACCCCACCTACAAACACACTCATCCCTTGATCAAAGAGCAGATGCCTTTGTTAAACGTTTAAAGCTGTTACACCCGCTAAAGTATCATTGATTTCCCTTTACCAGCATATTGCTTTACATAAACATTACTTCTTATTAATGATCAATAAAACAAAGAGGGATTATTGGAAATGCAGTGCATATTGGATGGCACATTATACATTTGTGGTTAGTCTTGTTTATGTGCATACATGTATTAGAAAAAGATGAACTGTGAACGTAAGCTCATTTTTAAGAGACGAGGGTTCAGTTATGTTGCACTGTTTGCGGTATGCACTTTAGTGGATGTGAGATAAATAGTATGGACAGACAGAAGTAGACGAATGAATACAGGTCAGCATTAGTTGCTGTTTCAACACACGATTAAGAGTTTGTACTGGCTGAAGTCAAAAGCTCTACCAGGAAAGGCAGCGATCTACGAGACAGGTGAAACGTCATGTTAGAAGTCATGAAAGAAAGAGGGGAGGAGCTAAACAAGATTTGATTTCCTCCTGAGAAAGAGGACACTTATAAATCTGCAGCTAGACAAAGCATCCAATCACATTCGTAGAATCTAAATGCGTTGGAGATGTTGACACACACTATTTCACTCTCTCTCTTCTCTGCTGTAGTCCTTCATGTAGGTCATAAATCTCAAACAACTGGGTGAAGTCCTGCATTGCCCTTTAGAGACAGCATTGCCCTACAGAGCAGAACACATGAGTTATTGCCACAGAAACCCGTTCCAGCGGTTCAGGGTTTTTTATTGAGAAAATAATCTTTCTCTGGAGTAATTTTAAAGATGGAGTGAGAAGATGAGGGACAGACAGGGTGGGAGATTACTAAAGGACAGAAAGACACTTCAGCTGATCAATGTTACATAATATATACAATCTTTTTTGGGCTTTTCATTCAACAGCAGTATTAAAATCTGTCTCAATCCAAAGTAGTTAATTTTTCTGACATCACGTGATGCTACATTACATGTTGTGAGGCTCAATATTAGAGTGCATTAAAATTCACAGTGATCTCTCATCCTAAATCACTGTATTAATCTGTTTAAAATCCTGCTATCCCTGGTTGTGTAATGCATAATCATAAAATGACTACATCCATTTTGGCCCTATAAATGGCTATGTACAAATAAATTGAGAACTTTACGAGAGCATTACGAGGAATCTGTAGTTCATTAAATTCAAAACGACCAAAGGGACTGTTTGGGATAATTTATTATGTAAGTATCACATTTCTAAGATTAAACGTTTTTCCTGTTCATTAAACTGAACTGGAATCCCTGGGGGTTTGTCATTGTTGTCTTACGGTTATTGTCATTTAACAGTGGGTGCATTTACTATTATAAAAATGTAGCTCATTCTAAAAACCTGACAACACAAGCTAACTGTGCTAAAAGGGACGTTCAAATACAATGACTGCATGAGAATTACAATAGTGAGCAGATTGTTTTAAGGGTTAAGGAAGATGTTACACATACACTGTTAAGTATGATAATAAAGTAGATTTATTCACTGAATGTCAGCCCAAAAATCTGTTAGATCGTGGGAGTCTGTCAATTGTAGCACCTGATGTTCTGAAAACAGAGTCAAGCCAAATGTGGATAGTGTGAGAGTGAAAACAGTGTAAATATAAACTGGTCTTGCCTTAACTGCACCTTTGAACTACTTCATTCTTATATAATTAACATTGTAGATTCTGACTCTGAACTTTAGAAGTTGGATTCTACAAAAACCTGCATCATATGTTACATGCACTGGTCCTGAATTCTACACTGTTGCCTAGCAACAGACAAGCGAGTCAAGGTGGACTGTATGTCTGAAAACCACTCAAGAATTTGGGAACGTGAGAATATGGATACGTTTTCTTACTGTAGCGTAACAAATGGCTCACAGATAAGATCATCATGACTATAGTTATGGTTTATAGTTCAACACGATGCATCTCACAGGCCATTATCTTGATATAAATTTATTATTGTTGTCTTGTTTAGTAGCAAGTTTATCTGTTGTGTGTTTGATGTGTTGGACCTTCACAATCTTCCTTTTGCTAACTAAGTCTGGACATGTTGTGCATAATAATTTTTGTACAGCCCTTTAAAATAATGTCTGTGAAGCAAACAGTTTAAAAACAGACAGTATGACTGTGTGTAAAACGTAATGTGTAACTTATTAATGAAAAATTTATTATCGTTCTGTTGTATTTCCTTGGTTTCAGACAATCTGTTTTATATTGAATATTGTTTGTTGGTTTTGCTCCTTGTCTTGTGTGTCCTAAATTAATTAAAACCTGAACTTGGCCAGTAAATGTAACTATTCGCATTCAATTATTTCATGTGGTTGGAACTACTCAAAACAAAAATCACTCTGTTTTCAGGGTATCAAATGTGATGTCTGCAAGAAACCAAGACAAAGTTTGCTTAGATACATTCATTTTCTGACCAGCATTACATCTACAAGTCCAAACATAAAAAAGCCAATTGCTGCAGTCCAACATATTATTTTCCTTAAC
>JAZGTK010010277.1:0-16525 GCA_036877625.1 Ambastaia sidthimunki | reverse complement strand
GTGACTTTACAAAGTGCATTACAAAGAAATCGAACCCACAACCCTGTTGTTATTAGTGTTATGCTCTAACAGTTAAACTAAATAGGAAAGTACAGCAACACTTCGAGAGAGTTTTGTAAACATTTTGGCCCTGGTTTCACAGCAAAAAAAAGAGATTCTTTTCAGAAGCATGATGCCAGAAGCTTGTGCCCCCTCAGATTTTTGAGCCAAGTTGATTTTAAATGCAGCTTCCAAACTTTATTTGTATCTTTGATGTCTAGAACACTAGCTGAAATCATGCGTTCATGTGACTACATTTGGTCAATCCAGTTAAGTTGCATCTTCCACATGCCGCATTTGCTTTAAACTGAGTTTAATCTACCCGCCTTCACATTGCTAAATATCATGTCTTTTTCCAATTAAACAAGATGTAAAATGTCAAAAAGGGAAAAGTAATAGCTTTGTATGTAAGGTTAATTTTCTTCTCAAACTAAAGTTTCTGTTTTGTTGACTTGAATATGAGGTATTGTAATGAATTGTGGATGGTACTGTATCTTTACCCATTAGATTGAGAAGGTGGACAAAATGATCCACCCCCTGTGACCCATCCATGCTTAAGTATGGTTGCAATGAGGGGTTTATCTTCAAACTGTTCTCTCTCTTTCTCTCTCTCACTCTTCCTCTTTTTCCCTCTGTGACACAAGTATCCTCTGCCTAAAAAGGGAACATTAACTGCCCCCCTTTAGCAGAAGATTGAAACAACATTGGTGCTTGAGTTGTGGGAGTATATGAATAGTCTCGTTCTGCCTCCGCCATCTGCCTCTTAGTTTCCTCTCCACCCTGGGGGTCCCCCATGGGACATGTGTGGTAGATAAGTTATTCAATTAGAGGTGCATTATTGGGTCGGCCACATCAGTGCATTGAGCTGATGATGTTTTGATTACTCTGGTCTGCATTCCTCTGCTTCACCACAGAGCAGTCAGCCTGGCTTTGTTGTGTGTGTGTGTGTGTGAGAGAGAGAGAGAAAGAGAGAGAGAGAGAGAGGGAGGACATGGGAAAAAGAGAGAGAGTCACTTAAGAAAGAGGGGGAGGGAGATAGAGAGACATGGATTGAGTGAAATGGAGGTCTATCAGAAATGCCTGACTGGTTTCAAATGAACCTCCTAACCACCTCGGTCCCTGGCCAGCAGCAGTCTGCTACCACTTCATCAGACCATAATATTCCTGTCTTTCTCCACCCAACCGCTCCCATAATTTATTCGGGTTTGTAAGGCAGTATAGGACCTATTGTTGCCAAAGATTTCTTAACCATTCATTGTATTTTTATTCACCCTGAGACGTGTTTCTTTGTAGTGTCATTCTGGATCAGCAGTATCTAACGCAGAAGAAAACAGCTCAGAGATCACTTTCACGACTCAAGAGTTTCCTGTTGTGTTTCATTTAAGCATTGTCACAGATGTTTCTGGCCAAAATTGCTTTTCTAATTTCTTAATAAAAATAAATGAGACCTTTGTGGATATGCAGTACGAGTATTTAAAGAGTATATTAAATTCTTTCACTTTGTTTGCAGACTTTGACATTTTGGCAATGCTGAGCATAATATGTGACATTGTTGAGATCTCCTCTGAAACTCTTTATTAGGGTCTTTTTCTCTGGAGAAAGCTCAGGTTTGGACCTCAGGGTTGAGGTTGGAGAAACAGTTGAGGTACCATAGGGGTGCTATAGAGATCTTATGACTTTATATCTTGATTTTTCCTATCTATGATTTTTCCTTTGTAAGGTTTAGGATGGAAGTTTGTCACTTCTGTGTTAGGAATGGTTCTAAAGGATGAGGAGATTCTCTTAGTCATGGGAAAATAAATCTTTTTAATATGTAAATTGTTTCTTTTAGAAAGCAATTGCTCTTTATTTCTCTTAATGTATTTATCAATGTATTTAAACAGTTGCCTTATTTGTGTCTAGATGCTTGGATTGAATTGAAACTACTGAGAACATCAGTTAAAGCTCTGAGCAATATGTTTCTCCTCTTTGATCAGCTCCTCACTCACAGGTGAGTCTGAGGACATGAGGCTGGACTTTCTGTCTCTGTGTGTGTGAGCATACAGAGAAGCTTCAGAGGGTCAAAGCAAACTCCTGCCAGCAATGGCTGGCTTTGGTTCCCACAGCCAGTCCCCAAATGCCTGGAGCAAAGAGGGCTGGGTGCCTCATCTGCTGTGCAGAGAATACAAATAGGTCAGTAGAGGAGGGGTGGCCCTGGTCAGGAAGTCCTGCCAGATGAATTCCTCCATCAGACCTGATGGTGAGGGCCATCTGCTGCAAATGTGGGGGAAGTCAAGCACGAGGTTGGGCGATGTCTCCTGTTAGCCTGTCGCATAAACACAGAGGGGGGTAGGTCGAGAGAAAGGTTCGTGGGCAAGGTGTGCACATGTCAATCAAATATCTGTAGACACTCCCACATCTGTACCTGTAAGAAAACCTCGCCATCATGCTGAGATCACACAAAGTCAGCCAGTGTTAGAGTTTATGGACATTTCAGAATGGTGTGAATAATTGAGGCATACAAATGCACAACTATTCTGTAAGATAGTTAATCCTAGAGGTGGGCGAAACAGGCAGGAATGATGTCATGGCTTGCAAGTGATATAGTGCATTTTGCCTTGTGAAGTTAAGTCATATGTAACTTGATGAAACATGTTGCTTGTACTTTCATTTTCGTCGTATGAGTTTGAATAAGTGTGTAGCTATGAATCACCATTTTTTGACAACAGTAACAGGTCTTATGAATGTCTCATTGAAATATGTCCAGAATTAAGCTGGTTTAAAAGCAGTGGACCATGTTAAAAATTGTCTTTGCCTTTAGATGTCATGTTCATTTTAGCAGCATCATGTCTCATTATTGAATGTTGCCATGGTTATTCCTGTTATTTTAGGGATCAAAAATTGAATTTTATATGAAAAAGTTGAAAGTAGGTTTTTAGGCTCAGCTTAAGCCTGATATTTCTTTGCCTTTAGCATTACAGGTATTGCAAAAAAATGATTTTAAACAGGTTTCCTGTAAACTCACCTCTGTGCCATTGGTTAGACAAACAGCAGAGTATAAGTTTAGTGTTTAAGTTTTTCAGGAAGTTTACTTATTGTTTACTTACCACTAGTTTACTTATAGTTTTGTTTGCATGTTTTGCTAGGAAAGAAGAAGAATTTGAACTTTTTTTTTTAATCACACATCTCAGTTTTAACTAAACACTTTTGCCAAGAAAGTTCTGTGTATAATATTTTACATCCTCATTACTATATTTTAATCCTCATTAGCCAATTGTTCTTATGTAAACTGGAAAAGGTTACGTCAAATTTTGGACATCTCTACTAGACATTCCTAATATGAAAAACTGTATCTAATTAGCATGTAAAAATAGAAATTGTTTGGCTGTGATGTAATTGTAAAATTACTTAAAACAAACTGACCCAGTCTTGGTTGTTTGGAACTCTACAAGTGTTTGATTTACACTGGCGTAAAATCAGATTCCACTCCTGATTAATTCCTACCAGCTTTCAGGAAAGTCGGACTAAAAATAAGCAGCTTTGATTGACTTGCCCGGGTCAGTATCATAAATTCAAAACAACTTTCACCAATACGAGACATTCCAGTACTTTACAGTGATATCAGTTTCCTTGTTTTACACCCGTGCTGAGTTAAAGAAACAAAATACTGATGAAAATACAGGAAATAGACACAGTCAGAGTTGAGGGTTTTGTGGCTTGTGGATTTCTGACGCTTGCCAAAATGTAAATATGTGATCTGGATTATAGGGTTTGGCTCATAGAGTATGCAAGAAATTTCATAAAAATAGGAATGTGCGCTGAAAGCGTGTACACAGAGCAGTTGTTCCCTCGTGGTTGTAAATATGCAGTGTTTAAGTAAACATTACTCACGGCTATTGATTTGAGGAGTTCATTGAGTGGCAAAGCTCATTGACTGCAGAACTTGTTAAAGTTAGATGTCTCCATACTCTGGTGTGCCCAAATGAATGTCATTTCTGGCTTCCTGTCATGCTAACACGGAATATTTGTATCCGTAATTACCTCTAACTCTTTCGACAAATGCATTTCTTGCAATTCCTCTTCCAATTTCCCACTTCGCGACATAAATTAATCATATTACAATTGAGCGAGCTGTCTGCTTAATATGCTCGTTTTTTCCCTCCATTTCACTGTTGCTTTGCAACACATCCGTCTCTATGATTATTTCAACTGGTGCCAGCAAATGACTGTGACCTCTTTAATTTGGCCTGTGATGAGGGCCCCTCCAATTCTCCACAGTCCCCTTTTAAAGCACAAAAAAGTAGAGAGTGAAAGCAATGTTGTTGCCATGGCTACCTGCTGGCAGCCTCCTCCATGTACCGAAAGCCCCCACAATGAACAGCACTGGCTGTTCCCAACCCTGAGTCTGGGTGGGAGGGGTGGAGCTGTTTAGAAACAAGGGGAGGTCTCTCTTCTGCTAAACCAAGGCTGCTGGCTGGGAAAAGAGCAACAAAAGATTCAACACAAACCCAATGCTCTCCCTTGTGTACATGTGCCCGGGTGATGTGTGCACTTTGTATTGAGCGTTCAGTTGATAGTGAGGGCTGTTATCTGTCCGTATGACAGTTTGAAGGGGGTTGGCAATTACACACTGCATTTACATTCAACTTTGCTAAAATATTTTAAAACGCTTGTGAAAATATTATGTAGTTAGACCATAGTAACCATAGGTAAAGTCAAGTGTGGCTCCTTGTTGCCATGTTTAGATGATTGTAACTATGGTTTCTACAGTTACAGTTATTACAATAAGTTTTACTGTAGTTAAATCATGGTTATGGATATAGGGTATTTCTTAAAACTGGGTAATTTAACAGTGGCTTGTTAAATTTCCAAAAAGAGGAAGAAAATAAATGAAGTATATTAGTAATTAATGAATTTGGGTAGTTGTATCTACGTCCATTGAAGTGCTCAGGTGACGTTGGTGCGGTTTGCTGGGGGTTAAATGTCAGCCCCGCCTTTGCTCAGTCAAACCCTGTGAGGAAAAATGATCCAGGTAACAGATCTGGGCAGAGATCACATGATACCCGGCCTGCAGTCTGAGAACCCATCGCTCTCACTGACACTTTCACAGCTGTCCCTCACCAAGTGGAGAACATTCACGTAACATTTAATATCTTTGTCTATTCATTCCCTCCCTTTATTTCTCCATTATCCCTTAACCTAATAAATGACATTATCTATATGTTTATATGAATTTAGATAAACTTCAGCCTCACTAGCCAGTTGTTAACTATAGTGGCTAGCTTGTACCCTCAGTAGTAATCTATATGTTGTGCTATTTATTTGCATATATGTGTGTGCCTTTGTTTTTAGTTGCCTAAAGTATGCACACACTTCTGCCTGCTGCAGTTGCTATTGGACACAGAAGTGGTGGTGGTGGTGTTGAGGCGGCTGCCCCCGCTCCTGATCCTGCCCCTTCCTCTGCCTCTGCCTCGCGGTGATGTGCTGACCTTGGCCACAGCGCATAGATGCAAACCCTGCAGCCACACCAGCCAGAGCCCTCTCTATGCAGCCAGGGCCTGTGCAGGTGGACACACACAAACACACACACACTGCCTGCTGAAAAGCCCCGGCCCCCAAGCATGCACATGTCATGTGCCTCTGAACTTAACACTGAGGAACATTTACTGGAATAATACACTAGCTGGCCTGGATGCGCACAGACTTAACACAACAGTTATTTTATGTGCTTTTATACCCACTAGAGTATGGTATAAGTCCCTGGTCCTGTTTATGCAATTCTATTGTCAATAAATATTAAAAAGGCAAGAAAAAAGAATGTTGGAAATTTCATACTAAACCTTAAAAACAGAAATTTATTGTTACATATTTTGAAGAAAATTAAAGAGGTGCTTCACAGTGCAAAACTCGCCACTGTGAAGCTAGTGTGTTAAGAGTGCTTGCAAGGCCGTTGCTATGTGGTTGCTAAGGTGTTCATGTTGATAATCATTTGCTAGAATGTGCTGGGTGATCGCTAGGGTGTTCCCACTGCAAGTCTCATTTTAGTCTCTAGATTTGGCTCAGGTCTCTCTTGCAATGTAAGAAAGATTTTTTTTGTCTGTTTTATCATCCACCAGGCAAAACTGATAAGTCCTCTCCTCAACAGGTCTGTTATTAGTGCCACTCAATATAGCAAAACATTGCTATTATTATATCATTCTACTACTTCTAGACAAAACGTCAGTGTGTGACTTATTCAATGCAGTTTGGACTACCAATACAAATAATGGAACAAATCATGTAGCTTGTTGAGGAGTGGCATGTGTTATATCTTTTATAAGCAATCGGGTGAACAATGTTTGTCTGGCAGGCGAAAAATCCCATAGACTTAGCATTGATCCAAAGATATGATCTCAACAAATTCCTTGTCAGAATGTCATAGAGATTTGGGGGTGGTCTTATTTGACTCGGGCTGGCAAGCAGCCAATAAGTACAGTAACAATCTAGCATCTTCCCAGCCACACCCTAGCAACCAGCTAGAGCACCCTAGAACAACCCCATATACCTACTTTGTAAAAGAATCAAAGGGATATTTTTGGATCATAACATGGGTTTGGGTTGTTTTGACTTAGGCTGGCAAGCAGTCTATAAAATCCATCGCAACTGCTTAGCCTGCCCTAGAAACCATTCATAGCAGCCTAGCAACCATATTGCAACATAACCCAACCGTATCTCCGCATCAGAACATTGTGGAGACGTGGGGGTGCGCTCTTTTTACTCAGGCTGGCAAGCAGTCTTCAATTATCACCCTGGCAACTGCCTAGCCCATCCTAGCAACCAACCAGAGTAGTCTAGCAACTGAATAGCAACATGACCTAGCTATTTCTCAGCCCCAAAGCATCATAAGGACATGAGGGTGGGCTCTTTTGACTCAGGCGGGCAAACAGTCCTTGGCAACTGCCTAGAAACCACCCAGTACACCCAGGCAATGTTATGAAAACGTTCGTAAAGAGTTCCAAGACAAGCCAAAACAGACAGAAAACATCACTAATGTCCCCAAAAGGAAAATTGTTGGTCTTTTGTGAGAATGGGAAATACTCTGTATTGATCAGCCAGTTTTAAGTAGTCTATTGCCACTGCAACTATAAAAATAAAAAAATTTTATTGATTGAAAAATTATAACAATTGAAATGTTTAAATGTCGCAAATTCTTTGCACACCTAGAAATGCGAAACGTTCTGCAACATGTTCTGTGTTTGTATTCAGACACACTCGTTCTTCTGAAATTCTCTTGTTTGAGTATTTGGATCTTTTGAGCTGCATTAGCTTTGCGGAAAGGGAATATGAGATTCTGCCCAGAACAATCTGTAGCTCACTGTTCATTAAATTTTAAGATCAGAGCTCTTACAAATGAAGTGACCAGACAACATGGAGGAACACCCTGTCACAACAGACCTGTTTCCCTCAGATCTTCTGGTGTAATGCATCAATTGAGCCGTGGGCCTCTTAGCATGACGCCATGCACAAGTTCCCAGATTGTTTTAATAAATGAAGTCAGATTCATTAGATCATATTTAAAAAGCCGTTTTTACTAAATTAACTACAGCTTATGTCTTACTTGGAATGGATGTTGGATCAATAAAAACAAAAGAATACCATGGTATCACCATGGAACCATATCCTAAAACATGGTGATATCATGGTCCAGTGTTTTTTTTCTAAGTGGAGTCATGCTACAGCTGTGGAAAAGAGTTGTCATACCTCTTTAGAGTTTGTTGGAGTTTTGTTGCAAATTAGTTGTGAAGTTATATACTTCCTGTCATTTTTTTGAAAATTAAAAAAAAAAAATTTAAAAATGCAGCTTTATGCTTATATTTAATTTGTCAATAGCAATTATTTAATTCATTTCAATCAAACAATAATAAATACACTCGCATCTCAAAAACAAAATGAAAACATTAATGTGGCACAGTTATCGATTACAACAGTATGTATGTAATGTTATGGAATGTTATGATATTTGCATTTCAATGAACAAATGGACAGTAAAATAGCATGACAGAGAATCATTTGTGTTTTCTTGTGTTCTGGGCAGAATGTTTAGGACAGGCTCACAGGCAGCTATAAGTTACCCAGCAGGAGACACATTTACTGCGCAGCGACCGGGTCTCTCATGCTACCGGGAAATCTGTGTGGCTAATGCGCCATCAAAGCACTTCCCAGCTCTCACACGCTCTGCTGTTCTTCGCCAAGTACGTTTCTTTATTGATGGCGCTCCATTGCCCTCATCACAAGCTGCTTCGCCTCGCTGACACTTATGTTTGGAAGTTTTTCTTTTCAAATCAGATATTTTTTGAGAAATGTTCACCTCACGGAACGTTGTTTTAGTCCTAGATATCAAAACCATTAAGGATTAGTTTACCCAAAAACACAATTTTAGATATTTGCTTTATTCATTATTGTTATTGAAGGCAAATTTTAAAGATTTTCCTAGCTTTTTGTATTTACGTAACGAAAGTGATTGAATAACTATAGCTATCAAAAAAGTGCTCAGCAGTATTTGACTTGTGTGTTATATTACAGGTGGCTTTGTGTTAAAAATACAGAACAAAATGTATGTAATTATTCACTGCTGTTCTTTCCGTTTAGTGATCTGTTAATTGTTCAGAGTCAGTCAACTGAGATTTGAGTCTTTGATTTTTAATGATTTGTTAATGATTTGTGATCAAATCATTACGTACAGGATCCAAGCAACTAATTGTGATTCAAAATGATCTAAATCAAAAGATTGTTTTGAGAAGGTGATTTGAAATCAGACATTGTTACTTCTCTCGTGAACTGTAAGGGTGGCTAAGGCAGATATTTTCATAATTTCAGTGCATAAAATTTTAAGCCTATTGCATGTCTTCAAAAAGCATTTTCATTATATGGAAAAAGTGTCCAGGATATTCTTCAAAACGAAATCCATTTTACCAATTGTTACGTCGTTTTAAATGTGGAAAAGATTAGGGATGCTGAAGGGGGTTGACAGTCACGTCTAAACTTCAGACAATGCTGGCGGAACCTAAATCGTTGTAACCATGTAATTTATTGTTGAAGTGTAAATGCCTATTTCTGTACATATTGGCTACATGGGCTTGGCTAATCTTATCACCTTACAACAAATGCTCGCCTGCTGTGTGGTGAATCGTGGTAAGCACGGACACTGGAACCCACCTAATCGCCGTGGGTCCTCTCTCTGCCGCAGCTGTAATCGGGTGGCACTCTGTCTTTCTTTTTCTCTCTCTTTTTGAAGCTAAGAAGGACCATGTTTCCTGGCACAGTTCCATACACAGCTCACCCTCCCACTGGAACGCCTGATTCTAGTTCAGCCCTTTACAAGACATGCCAGGACCCTTTGTGCGCCAGGCTGGCCCGGGTGTGCGGGCAGAGCTGGGCTGCTTCCTCGAGATGTCATTATTGCTGGGGAAATTGCTGCTCTTGTCAGAGACTGCAGCTGGGTGGTATAACACTTCATAAAGAAGCATCGGGGCTAATCAGTGTGAAAGGCATCAGCGGAGAGATATTTGAATGGCCGTTTTGTCAGACATACGGATACGAGTCTTTGTATTTTCGTGTGAAATTCACCCAAATAATCTTGTATTGAAATACCTTGCAGGTCTTACAATAGCTATGGTCATTCCACTTTGCTGTATCAATGTTACATAATTCAGTCTGTTCATTCTGAAAGATTATATATTTCATACGCATGTCTTGAATAATATTCATACTATAGCTGTGTATTTTAAATCAAATTCTTTAGAAGATTTTAATATAGCCCCCTATATTTTTTAATATAGTGTTATCGATAACATAAATTGAATACTACAGGTCCAAGATGCAGGCTTTATAATTGCATGATTTTTCAGTAAAGATAATGTAAAGGATCATATCGGCAGAGAAACCAGCGCTGTCAACAGCATTGCGCGCGTGTGTGTATGTGTGTGTGTGCACGCAATACAAAATCTATCAGAGATGCAAATTAGCTCTGTTTTCTATACATTAATTAGGATTCCCAGAAGAGCGAATCTGCAACTTGATAATCGTAGTTGGCTCTTCAACATCACAATGTTCTTGTCTGCATGCTTACATGCACAGAAAAAACAGCTTGTGTTGGATTGTTATATAGAGACGTGTACTTCTAAAGAAGAGGAATGTTAGGTGACTAATAACAAAACCAATTGTGAGCTGTGAGTGACATGTCATTTACAGTCTTATCACAAGCATTCTAAACCAAACAACTTGAAACCAGCGGCTTTCAGTGTATTCTTAGTGTTTAAGTGTTATTATACACAAATTATAATTTGTATGTTGAGGTTTTTAACGTAATGGACACAATTTGAAAATATAACTGGGGTTTTAAAATTAATTTTAAAATGCAGGACAGCATTTATATTCAATTTTTATTTTGCATGTGTTCTTGTTAAACTTTTTGTTGTCAAATTTTAAGCTGTCATATGAATCATTCTTTTAACATTTTATCTATGCATTTTTTATTCAGCATATACATTTTTTTATACATGCATTCCCTGTTACACTTTCTTTATATTGTCAAATTCCAATGCAATTTAAATAGAATGAGACAATTTATGAACAGAAATTTGCTGTCTGTTTTAGCCTTTTTTTACCTGTCTCTCTTTTTCTCTGTCTTTCTCTCTCTCTCTCTCTCTCTCTCTCTCTCTCTCTCTCTCTCTCTCTCTCTTCCCCTTTAAACAGGGAGGTACCATTTCTGTACTGCCTGGGCTCAGAGACATGTCGGAAACCTCCCACGAGGGGCCCCGTGTAATTCGATGCATGCTGTTAAAGCTTAGAGTATATTGTCTTCTCTTGCTTATGAAGCCTCCACCCACTGGCCCACCCTACATTTAGTGCATCATGTGACCGTGGTAAGTCATTTGCAAGTACAACAGTTCTCTGTGAGCTCCCATTCATTTCCTGAGAACTGCCCTGAGCAGCTGAGAGGAGCAGAGAGGGGAGGGTGTCACACACACAGAGAGAGAGAGAGAGAGCGAGAGACAGAGAGGACTGTATAAGGAAGACAGTTTCTGTCGCTCTGCAGCTTCTGTTCAGGTTTGTCTATATATTATTCTCTTGTTTTCTATTGCTGTTGTTTCTTTGATTTCTTTGAACATTCTCCTGCTTGTTTGTGTCAGCTTTGTGCATGTTGTTCATGTTGTCATGATAGTGTTGCGCTAAATAACAAGTCTGATGCTGTCCGGTGTTCTGTAACAACCGTACAATGCAGGTGGTCGAAGACATTAGAAAAAAGCATGATGTCATTTTTCTTACATGCACTTATCTGTTGTCTTCTTTTATTGTAATCCATATTTATCTTTAAAGCACTATTTACAATAAAAATATAGCTACTGTAAAGTGGTCTGAAGTGTTTTGAGTTCAGTCGTGTTGTTAGATTTGTTACATTACTTTGGTTCACAAAGTCTCTTGAATTTAATTTAGGTGAATTTGTATATTTAAAGAATTTGTTCTTCTGTTTTTTTAATTTTTTATGGGAGTATAGAAGTGGCTTTTGGGTTTAAATATCGACACAGTCAGAGAAGTGTGTGTGTGTGTGTGAGAAGAGAGGTTGAGGTCTCCGAGCGGCCACAGTTTCGCTCTCGCCGCAAAAGTTTGATCCCTCCGTTAAAGGCGCGCACACACACACACACGAGCGTAAGTGTGCGAGAGTGTGTGCACAAGTGCGTGTTTGTCGATGGCACGTGTATCTCAGAAGCGATGACAGGCTTCCCGGTGAGTGGAGTTACCGTGGTGACAAACGGGGGTAGGAATCGGAGACTGGAGTGGTGGAGGAAGGACAGCGAGTGGGCGGGAGTTGTGCGTTTGTATGTGTGCGCCGGGGTGTTGCATGGGTGGTGTCGTGGATGTCATCTGCTCCTCAAGGAACAGTCATTGGTATTGATGGCTGGCTGTCAGTGACGGGCTCCTGGGTTGCTGTGATGGGGCTGCGGGCTGGCCCGTGGCTGTTCTTTTCAATTACACCAGACCTGGCCGCAATAGACAGGGAAGGCGAAGTGGTGCGGAGGTCGATGTGCATTTGTCTGCGTGTGTATAATTGGTGTTTTTTGGGATCGGGTGGGGACAGAATTCCCGTGTGTGTACTGTATGTACTGTAAGTGTCCTGATCTGTGATCCTAGGCCAGTGTTAATATTGGTCACTCAGCTTTAAACTGCAAGGCTGCAGTTACTGCTGCTCAAGGCTGTTTGGCCAAAGAGATTAGCTTGTTTAATGCTCACACTTAGCGCGGGTGAGACACAGGAGACCCCTGCTACAGGACACAGCTGAGCGTGTGTGTATTGTTCAAAACCACTGAGCAAATCGTATTATTGCTGCTGATGCTATAGGTCACTTTAAGTACAAATGGTAATTGGTTTACTAAAGCAAGCATCTGTGTTATTGCTCATACATCATTCTAAACCCCCAATCAAGGAATCACCTTTATGCAGGTCATTGAGGAGTGATGTCCAATTACTTTTAGAAGTAAACAGGATTTTAAATTAAAGGTGGAGTTAAAGATCTTAACTCCATAGCAATCCAATACAAATTGCTCATAACATCCTTAGCAACCACAATCAAAACCCTGGCAACAACATAGCTTAGTACACCTTCGTTTTGTGGTGAGCAAGCACGACTTGCACAATTTTTTATTTATTTTTTTAATCAAATGGCTTTGTTGTTTATAAAGCAGTATGATATTGAGGTCTAAGTGTATTCTGCTCTATTGACTGTATACTTTCAAAACATTTGTTCGAGATCTGGTTAGTTAGACTTTCAAATCTTAATCCCATATGAAATATATATGTTCAAAGCATGTTTGACACATGCTGATAAAATCAAACTTTAATTCGATTTATTGACTTTGTGGGATATATTTGATTGCTTCTTTGGTGCCTATCAGAAGACTATTGGAGGATTTTATCCGTGGCTCTGAGATAGCAATCAGCCAGATAGAGGGCTCAATAATGGGACCCAATAATCGCGGACACCATATCTGCTTATCAGCATTACTTACTCTTGCACTGGAGAATTCCATTAAAACGGTCTCCACAGTCGCACGATTGGACCCTGCCAGCCATGTGCATCAGGAATTAAAGGTTAGCGCACTTCTGCTCGGAGGAGCTTCACACAGGTGGGCTGGGAATTATAAATTATTGATGAAATTTGCTTTAGACTGGACGCCTTAAGGGATTATCTGGGAAATCTTGGAAAGATACCTCAGGGCTCCGGGCCAGGCAGTGTACCCGGGAATGAATCTCAAACTGACCCCATCTGTCTCGGGCTTGACCCAGGGGAATCAGGAAGCCCTTGTATCTACTAATGTTCAGCATTGCCTTCAATCACAGTGTAGTGACAATTCACTAAAGAGCACAGCATATTCAGTGTGGACGTGTTGAGTTAATGTTGAGTCTGTCACAGATCTTGTTCAACAGCCTGGAGAGCTTGTTGTTCTGATGGTAACCCTGATTGCAGTGACAGATCCAGGTGTGTGCTCTTGATTGTCTCAGTAAACTGAATGATTGGTGTGTACTACGGCAGCACTGGGAGGTCTTAGGAAAAATAATTTGTCATTTCTTATTGCATCATTGCATCTGCTCATAGTGAGGCTGCTTTCATAGAGTAGTGAGGAAACCGTAGCATATGAAAGATGGAGAGTGTGTTCCTCAGTAGATCAGTGACTCATAAATGTTTGCTAACTCAGACAATGATGTCATGATTGTTTGGTACAAGAAAGATCATGATGCCACTACCTATCACCTGTAAATTAGTCATAACAATCTAAACGTATTGTAATATATTAAAATTTGGGGGGTAAAATTGTAAATAACACAATTCAGATTAAAATTTGGAGGAAATAATGGCATTTGAGGCACTATATTGACTTATTTTTTTACAATCAAGTTTACAAAAGTCATCTCGGGTTAAGGGACGGCAGCTAGGTGCGCTAACGGTGTTGTCATGACGACAGGCAGAGAACAGCACACAGATAGTATAAGGCACATTTCTGGTCGTCTTTGATTTTTCTTACCATCAGGCAGAGCTATTCCATGTCTAATTACCACAAAAAACACGTCAGTGTCTCTTTAGAAGAACCACAGATAAAATTCTATTTCGGATCTTTTGTAATGAAGATCGTTTGGAACACTGTACATGACAGATATACTGCGTCTTGTGTATATAAACGGTTACCACTGAAGGATTGTGACAGTTGTCATAAATCATTTGTGTTGTTGATCAGTTGTACTTGAAGCAGATGTAGAATTCCACATCTTGCTTACTGTGTCAGTGTTCAACAATCATCCCTCCCCCTTCACCACACACAGCTTCAGTAAACAAACCAGCACTGGACACCAGGGTCAAGGGTTGAACACACCAGAGGACACACAGCAGAACATTTTGTCAGCTTAGCGAAATGTTGAAATGAGCAGGGAGAGAAAGAGCCTCACGCCCACATAGTTACCCACAAGCCCATGTTTCACCCACTGTTGTCCTGCGTGCTTTATGTACAGTCACTGAAACACAAACATCAGCTGACCAATCCCTGATCACCACTTACTGAATTTGTGTCAGTGACATTGGCTGGCAAGTTTTCTTGAGTCAAAATACTTTTTCTTCATAGGTGAGATATTTGGAAACCATCACAAGGATGTTCTGGTGCTGCTGGGAGTTATGTGAACTTTGTGAACAGTTGTAGGTCTAGGGTTCAGGGTGGGGGGTGGAGTTGGTTGGGAGGGGGGTGTTTGGGAAATTATGCAAACAACATGTGGAGTCAATTATGAACCAATGGCTCAGCACTGTGTGCATTGCTCAGCGTCGAAAGACTGACCCAGTCCATGTCATATATCCCTCCATTGACTCGCTAAGAGTCCCTAGCTAACAATTATGGGTTGTAAGAATGTTTTCCTAATGTTTCCATTAAGTAGCAAAAATGTTAAACATGTTTGTTTTAAAGTTCTAGGAAACAAATTCAAAACATTCAGTTTTTTAGATGTTGTATTGCTGGTTATAAGAATGTTATTCAAAGACTTTTTTGGTTTTTGTAAAGTGTTCCACTAACTACATAAGAATAACGTTTTTGATATGATATATAATTTACTTTTGTATAACGTTAGCCAATGTTCTGAGACTGTTCCCTGTTAGCTGGGTCGTACCTGGCACCAATTGCTGGATATTAGCAGAAAATGTGGAAAAATAAACTTTAAAGCAGACTGCCTTCATGTGAAGCGTGACTATAAACCCAGCTGCTTATTCTATTAAGCAGGGCTATGGGTGCCGGAATGGGTCAAATTTCAGTTTAAAAATACCTAGGCAAGGACTTCCTGTATTACTTAATGTTCAAGTGAGTGACCCTGTATTTCTGATCTGTAGTTGTTATTTTACTGAATGTGGCAATACAGGCAGTTATAGATTTGCAGCAAAGAAAAACAGAGCGTGTGAGTTCACTGTGTCTCTTACTTCATGTGTTGTGATAGTATGTGTTCTTGTTTGACATGTTATTGCTCAATCAGAGGCCTTGTGTACTGTAGGTGGGTGTATAAGAGGGTTTTAGCCATGTAAATATGCATGTTTGAAATTGTGAATCTGACGTTTTTATGCGTTTCATCAGGGATAATGTACAATCTTTACTGCAAAATAAATCCATCAGGGTGATCAGTTTTGAAGCAGAGGGAACTCATTCTAATGGGGTTTATTTTGTGGTAATGACTGACTGACTGCACATCATTTTGCTGAATACTAGGCTACTTACCAGCTAAATAAATAAATAGACGGGCATGAAATATTGATTTAAGTTAAAATCATTTAATTATGTGAGAAGTAAATAACATGGAGTTCTGCGACAGAACTAGCACAGTTCAGGAAACTGGTTGTCAGGGGCAACGGTCATACATTAAATTTAGCAGTCATTATACAAAGATGTATATTATACATTTTATTTTATTAACTAAAATCATTGAATGGCTTGGTAAAGAGGTCATAGCTGTGCTGTATAATGAATAAACAACGTCTGTTTACCAATCAGCATCTGGTACCAGAACTATCCATTTTATAATTACTGCACATTTGAAAATGGATCTGACACAAATGCCAGTACCTACAATTCTTTAGAAATTAAATCATTTAGTTACCAAAATAGCAAGTTTGCTTTTATATGTGAACACCTGATTGTGTACATCTCAACAAAATATATATGTGTGTGTGTGTGTTGGGGGAGGGGGCCAGTGTGCTAAGCATTGAAATGCTGTAGGGGAGGCGTCTTAAAGAATCTATCTACCATTAAGGCTGGAGGATGCAGCCAGCCCCCTGAGACAGGAGGAGTGGGTTATTGTACTGATGATAATACACTCCACCACCTCCACCCGCATACCCTCAGCCCTCCTCCAGTACACCTCCGCAAACACACTTCACAGACTCGCTACACATTATAACCTTCACTAACATACATAGTGGGACTGCTGTTAAGTCCATGCAAAATAC